>JAPZVO010000122.1:0-85055 GCA_029962745.1 Echinometra lucunter | reverse complement strand
AAACCCACAAACCGAGTAAACACTACCATTCAGTATTCACGTTCAAACCTAATTCAAACTCTGCAATACGTAGGTAATTTAAATTGAATCAAAGTTGATTTCAAAGAAAATTATGTTTCTAAATATTTCAATTTATTGCAAAATTCAAATTACTAATCCATTTATCCATTACATCTTTATTACACTGTTTTGCAAATTTGCATATATTCATGCATATATTCATGCAATTTCTCTTATTTTCTTTACTTTGATGATGTTTGAAGGTTTGCATGGTGGTACGGATATTCGAAGAAAGGGTTTACGGTTCACCATGTGGTAAGTCCTAAAGGACTTTTAAAGTTGTAGAGATGGAGGTGAAATAGAGAGGTGAGAAAGTAGGAAAGTTGGAGGGTAGAGTATCTTTCTGAAAACTGGGTGAAGTCCTGAAAAGGACTGTAAACTAGAAGAGGTGGGAGGATTGAGTTGGTGAAAAGATGAGGAGGCTTGAGTCGGCGAGAGGTAAGAAGACTTGGCGGGCGGAGGAGAGAAGACTCGACGTTCCGGGCAGCTCGACTGTCCGTCTTCAGGAGTGAGTATTCGCTAGGCAGTGTTGCCACAATTAAATTTGGAATTATGCCGAAAGTCGTCTGAAAATTATGTTAGATTTGGCTAAATTATGCTAGATCCGTTTTAAGCGGATTTACACGTACGAGGATTCGGAAGCAAGTTGCGAAGTATTACCAATAGTATATAGTGGACCTACCCCCCCCCCCCCCCAACATCCTGTTTAGGTCTAACTTATTTCCTGGATTTTTTTGGTGTTTTTTTTTTTTTTTTTGGGGGGGGGGTATGGATTGACTTGATGGGTTTGTAGCTACAAATTCCCAGTGGTGGCATCATGATTTTCAAGTTGGAGGGGGGGGGGGGGGGGGGGGGAGAAAATCCTCAGGTGAGCTGAGGTCCGGGCACTCGCTATTAAAGAATATACGCTTCAATTATAAGTAGCTGAAAATGCTTAACAAACAAGCAACAAAAAAAAAATGGGGAGGAATATGCTCCCCACGCCCCCTGGAGCCGCCACTGCCTGTTAAATGTGAAAAATAAAAGAGAACAGATATTTCCCATTATCTAAAACTAATTTGACAGAGACTTTTCGATGTATGAATTAATACGGACATGATCTACATATTTTTCCCTGTGACCATTCTTTCCCTTTCTACCTTATGCATGTTTGTCAAATCATGAAGTGACCAAAATTATAGGTTGCGTCCCCGTTTCCTACTGTAGGTTATAGATTGTTGGGCCTTTGCCGACTATTTGCATGCCATAACAACACAAACATCCATCATGCTTTATAAAAACGTCTTTTCTTTATTGAAAGACCTGAAAGATTCATATTTATTTACAAAGTATTAATGAAGCCTACCTCGCTATTAAATGTAAAGTGATGTCACACTTGTACAATATATGACAATAAAATAATTATCAAACAAAACAATAGTAAATACAAGTAGAAAAACCTCTCCAGTGTTTATTCAGCACACTGTTTTATAGTAAAGGCAACACTTTGGCATTATTTCTTGGCACACATGAATAAAACTTTGGCAAATAGAAATATTCATCTGAGTTGTTCAAGGTACTTTCATCACACTAGTAAGGAGAATAACATGATGGCCAACGGGGTAAATCCACTTTGAGAAGTGGGGGGGGGGGTGATCAAATTTTTTGATGATTTTTTCCACTTTTACACACATTTTAATTTCTATTCTGCGAGCGAGCCAAAAATTACCACTTTTAAGGTTTTTATAATCGCATTTTCGAATAAAAATTCTAAAATATGACGAGCAAGCCATAAATAATCACTTTTCTCATTTTTAATCGCATTTTCGAATAGCAATTCTAAAATATGACGAGCGAGCGAATCGAGTGAGCCCAAAATAACCACTGTTTGGGTTTTCAATAGCATTTTCAAATAGAAATTTTGAAAAATGATGGTTGTTTACGACAGATTTTTACTAACTGATTAATTAAAATATATTTTCTTCCTTAAAAAGTGTGGGGGGGGGGGTATTTGTACATGCCATCCCCCTCTCCAAAAAGTGGGGGTTTAGAAATCCCCATCCCCCCTCCCCCTCCCGAGATTTACGCCAATGATGATGGCAAGAGTTATTATTTTTTTGAACATAGCTACCTCCAGTCTCCAACATTTACAGGCCCCAACTTAAGTTGCACTTTTGACGTTTTGTTGTCGTCAACAGCCCATTAATCATCGCTTTCAAAGCCAACCTGGAAAAAGCTTGGAAATCTAAATAAAAATACAACTCAGACATTTCACTGCCCATGCTCTCTCTAAATCGCACAGCGACATCAAATATATTAAATTTGCTTCAGAGAAGTTGCAGAGGGGCAAATAAGTTTTATATAACTTTAAGCCCACACATTAAGAAAAAAAGTGCAATTTTGCACCCTTCAAATACAACACTGTGAGTTCCTTTTTGGGTGCAACTTTGCACCCTAAGAAGCTTTTTGCACCTTTAAGGATGCAGTTAGCTACATTTTGCACCCTAAAGGGTGCAGAGTTGTACCCTTTAGGGAAGGGTGCAAATTTGCACCTTTTTGTACGCAAAAATTTCTGCACCCTAAAAGGTGCAAAGATGCCTCTTTTAGGGTGCAAACAGGCATTTCCGAGTGCAAACAAGAACGAAAACGTGCATTTTTGCACCTTTTTCATGTAGGGTGCAAGAATGCATGCAAAAAAAGGTGCTGCCAGCGTTGAATTTAAGGTGCAAACTTGCTCTTTTTTTTCTTATACTGTTTTCACACTGCCGAAACGGAATATCCTTGCCGTTATATTTCATGACGCTTCACTTTCAAAACGTTTCCAAAACGCTTCTGGTTTCCGTTCAAACTGAACCAATGAAGTCCGTTTTGAGCGAAAGCGTAATATTACGGTGTGAGAGAGTGCGGAAATACGTCATTACCCACCATGCATTTTGCTATCTCTAGCTGTATAAGCGCGCGGTATACAAACACCCAACGTATACGTAAACAAGTCTTATTGCAATTTGTTAAAATCTACTGAATAATTATTTTTTTTATTTGTATGTATAGTTTAATTTTTAAACTCCTGTACGAATGCTAACGCGTTTGTTTCTTCATACATGATTCGCGTCCATGCAGCTAGTAGCGTCGAACGTACGCTGCACTGCCATGCCGATCCACGCAGCTCGCTAGCGCTGCGATCGAAGATACCCGCGCTTTCACTCGTTTCCCGCATTTTCCAGGTTTTTGGTGGGAACCTGGTTGACCTTTGACATTTCATTCCGCTTTATTTCCTTTTTTCTTTACATACCAAAAAATAAAGCGTCATATTTGGGATATTCCGTTTTCAAAACACCTCAAAACCTAGTGATAGACCTCACACGTAGATTGTGGAATATTTGATTCCGTTTTCAAATATGACGCTTTGCCGAGTGTTCATACCAAAGCGTTTTTTTCAAAAAACGCTTTTATTCCGTTATATTTGTTTGGTGTGAAAGTGGTATTAGTGTGCACGACCCAATTAAACAGGTATGCAGCATACTGTATACGTACGTACCGTAGCTGCATACGCGTATGGTACGAGGCTAGAGCGCTAGCATTATCAGCGAATCAAAACCAGTCAGAACATAGCCTATCTGCAGGGGCCGCGACGTTGTCGGCAGCTAGCTAGCTTGGGCCGCGCTGCCGTCCATATCTCTGGGCATGCGTTTTGTGTTGTTAGGGAATATCCCGTGTCCCCGTACCGTGTGCATGCATGCGCATTGCAGTTGTGTGATTTATTTTTTACCAGACTGCCGTGCATGCAGTCATGGTCACGGGTACATTTAGTAAAGCTGCCTACAGTTTAATTATTATTCTCTATTTGAAAAATTATGCTAGAATTATTCCAGATTTGGTCAAATTATGCCTAGCATAAATGCTAGATTTCAAAAGGGTAAAAATTATGCTATAAAGCATAAATATGCTAGATATGGCAACCTTGTCGCTAGGCGTGCTGGGGTACTCGTGGCGGATATGCGGACGTAGAGGAGTGAGATGGCCGGCGGGGTCGGCGGCGTGGTGAACGGCTGTCGGTGGTGGCGCTCTGTGTGGGCGGGTCGGCGGTGGCTGAAGACGGACAGTCAAGCTGCCCGGAACGTCGAGTCTTCTCTCCTTCTCCGCCCGCCTCAAGTCTTCTTACCTCTCGCCGACTCAAGCCTCCTCATCTCTTCACCAACTCAATGCACCTCTTCTGGTTTACAGTCCTTTCCCGGACTTCACCCAGTTTTCAGAAAGATACTCTACCCTCCAACTTTCCTGCTTTCTCGCCTCTCTATTTCACCTCCATCTCTATCCACTTTATCCATAGTCCTCGAGGACTTACCACATGGTGAACCGTAAACCCTTTCTACGAATTTCTTTACTTTGTTTAGTAAGGTTAAATCATGCTGTACAACAAAGTTGCCTGATACGTACATATACAAATTAATCAACTCTGTCAAGAAATTACTTGTGGGTACGTCGTGAAACTTATTTGACCTTTGAAATTTCACTTTATTACCCCCCTCCCCCCCCCCAAGAAAAACTAAACAAATTAATAAAAAATAACTGATGAAAAAAAAAATCATTCCCTCCTTGTTAGATTTGCCCCTTCTTGTCTACATTAAGGCATCAAAAGTAATTCCCACCCCAACGATACCGGACACAATCTTACATGAACTTAGCCCTACTGCAGAGTTAATTGCACCATGTAAATCATATTCCCAAGAACTATCCGCATCTGGAATACTCTCCTAAACACTGCCCTAACATACATGGCCGTACGCCCATGGCAGTTGCCCCCCCCCCCCCGAAATTTTGAAAAATTACATTTTTTTTAACGGAAAATTTAAATCAATGAAAGTGTGCACTAAATCCTTCAATTTCACTTTTAAAAATGCAAAAGCGCATGACAAGCTCGGTCGCTTCGCTCCCTCGCTTTTCAGCTTCTTCGAAAGTTTTCACGCATCTTGCCCCCCTCCCAGGAAAATATTTCTGCCTACGGCCCTGGTAACGTCAGCTTCTATAGCTAGGTTCCGGGGAGCCACATTACTTGTCATTCGAGACACGTTGCCTCCCCCACCCTGATGATGCTGTAAGAGAGGGACACACATGGGCACCACCTGCACACTGCACCTAGCACACAGTGCACCAAGGATACTACCACAAGGGCACCACATCACCCAGAGGACCAGCAGCACCTGACACTATATAACCATCTCTAGGACAGCGTCGACGCTTTTTGGGGGAGTACGTCTTCAAGGTTCATGGTTTAAGGAGGTATCTGGTATTTTTTCAATTACATGTATCTGTGTTGACATTTTCCGTAGACTTTCCTGAAAATTATTTGTGTACTTAACATAACTTGAATGGATTACCATGATAAAATGTTAGAGTTGTCTCATTTTGCTTAGATTATTATAGTCTATAAAATGAATTCTATATTTTGAATCTTAAATCTTGAAATGTGGTATCGAACATATAACACTAAAATCATGTTATAATGTGCGTTTCCAAAGGCATGGGATAATTTCCAAATTAAAGTTTCTTCTGCCTCATAAAACTTTATTTTTGTTATATAACTCATTAGTACTCCCCCGTATAACATATTGCAATGTCGTATGGGCTAATTGTAGTTCGACTAAACTCAATAATTCTATTACAAAAGAGAGCTATCCGTATTTGTACAGGATCAAATTACCTGGCTCACACTGACCCCCTTTTTCACAAACTTAAAACACTGAAAATTTTCGATCTAAATATTTTACAGGTAGCAGTCATTATGTTCAAATATATAAACAATCAACTTCCATCGTCCTTTGATAACATGTTCAGATTCAATAGTTCTGTCCATTCCTATCCAACCCGCATATCCGGAAATTTTCATCTTACAAACCCCAAGCTACTATTAACACAAATCCATTCGACATCATGGTCCGGATATTTGGAATAATTTCCCCGACAATATAAAATCTTGCTCAACCATCTACTCCTTGAAAGCCAGACTTAAACGTAATATCATACAATCTCATTTCTTTATTTCTTTCTTTTTCTCTCCCAACTGCTACCTACATGTACTGCACCTGCACCCGCACTTAAATTGCGCTGCACCCACTTGATCGGAAAGCTTAGTGCAACGGAGAGAGTCATGTCACGAAATCTCTTTTTCACGAGGCCGCCATCCATTCAAGCTTCATCGCTCATGATGGTGGTCTCCTTCGTTTTATAGTTGATTTATCTCTTTAGCTTAAAAAGCATTATATTATTATATCTTGCTTGTATGTTTTATCAGGATTGTTGTATAATATATTTTGTACATGATGTTTTATTTATGTATTGTATATGTAATCATGTATTGATTTGTATTTATTATTTTGAACGCAGAAATAAAATCAAACAAACAAAATTTAAACTGTTATCACTGTTGAAATTTGCGTCTCACAATTCGGTTAAAAACTAATATAACAATACCAAGCTATGACATGCCTATTGCATCCTTTATCCGTCTAATGCATCGTCGGTACCTACGAAATAGTGAAATCCTGTACACAAACATTAAGTGGCAATACCCCTATGCGTATTCTGAGAGCCGGAAAAGCGTTCATTAGAGTCAAATTTCATCTATAGCTCTCGGCAGACATTTTACTGTTACTCAAAGACTGATGTGATGGGTTTGCTGCATTCTGGGCATTCAGGGATCAGCTCGGCAATGCTTCTGATGACATCATGACCGCACGCAAAGGAAATTTTCTTCTTGACCAGGTGTTCCAGTGTCTTGACCCTTGATCGGAGGGTGGCAAGTTCTTCATCTTTTCGTCGGAGTTCAGCTTGCAGTTGGTCCAAATCCCCTAGAGATGCAAATGCATATACCATTTAAATGTTTATTTGAATTTCTACATCTCTATAGTACATATGCACTTCAAGATGGTTGACATGTTTGATCCACCCAACATGTCAAAAGAATTCATAGAATGCTAACGAATGCTGTCGATCGGCATTACCTAATTCGGTGGATCATCATTAGCCAAAGGGAAATCTCTTTATAACCACCTAATTTCTATACTACAGAGTGTATACATAGTGATATTGGTTCAAACCTGCGTCTGAAACCTCGTCTTCGGACCCTGCTGCTGTTTCCTGCTCAGCATCTTTGGATTCTTCAACCGAAGACTTTCTCTGGCTTCCAGAACTCTTAGATACCAGTTCCGATGGGTTTCCAGAGCTTTGTTTCTCGGAACCTGACCTAGCGATGCTCTTCTTCAGGACAGAAGGTACAGATTTGGCTCCGTTCTCAGGACTGGGGCTCTTTTGGGGGAGGTTATGCAGGGATCGACGATTTCCTGTGCTCTTCTGTCCGACAATATCCTTCCTTTTAAATGTATTTCTTTGGAGAGTGTAAAAAAATAAATAATGGGTTCACATGTAAGTCTGAAGCTAACCAGAATTTACTTTTACCTCTGTTTTGAAGAAATAAAAAATCTTTCAAAAAATGTATACTAATTCTAAGATCTTACAGTCTGAGGCAGACTGCAACACCAAATTACTCCATGATCCTTTGATTCTCTTAGCAAAGTATAAATATTCATTTTCCCTTATATTGTTCCATTTCTTCATTTTTTTCCATTCTCATATTAGAGATTTAGCCTTATACAAGTACATACTTTAATGAGAGCTTTTCCACATGTTCTCTGTAACTTCTTTGATTGTCACCTGAGAATAAAACCCGAAAACTTTTTCATACTATGCACATACAGGTATTTCTTATGTGACTGGGATTGCTGACACAATCGCCGTACTCTTCTAGTGGTAAAACATCTTGAAATTAATCATTATTATACCTGTTCCGAGACTGTATTGCATCTAGTGCCTGCAGTGCAGAGTTTTGATCGGCACGGAGCATATCTCGGATGGTGATGTTATTCCCGATGTACGTATCCAGGTCAGCGCCATGAGACACAAGATAAGCAAGGAGGGCATCCGCATTGGTCTTAATACCGAGATGTCCCCATTTCTTCTTCATCTATACACAAAGCAATAACAATGGACAGGATAAAGAGATAAAGACAGAAATCATATGACTGACATGACTCATAACAATAATTATTATCAGTAACATCGATGACAGTAGTATACTAGTAGTAATATTATTATGATGATGATGGTCATGATAATTATAATAAGAATGATGATGATGATGATAATAATGATAATAATAATGATGATAATAATAACGATAATGAAAATAATAGTAATAATAACCATAATGATGATGATGATAATAATAATAATAATAATGATGCTAATAATAATAATAATAATGATAATAATTTTTTAAACATAGGTGGCTCAGGGCGCTGGAGGCATGTAAGGAATAAATTCTACAGTTTACCCATCGACTACACCTGGTTGAGAGTGCCAAAGGTCATTTAATGTCATGCCAAAGTTCAGGATGGTTACTGATTAATTACTGATTAATAACTGAAAGGGTAATATGCTTGAATACAGACAATGTAATGACGAGTTTATTGCAGTTATACACGTTGGTAGAATCTATACATTATTGTATCAAAGTAAACAGGTAAAAAAATTTACCAGTTTTAAAAAATATCGTGTGGACATTTTTGTATATTCCAAATGAAAAGAGTAATGAATGTACAGAATATTTATTACATGTAGATCTGATAATTCGAATTATATTTTGAAATGAAAGCAATTTTTTTCTGATGAAACAAGATCAAACATTACTTTCTCTCTTCCAATCATCAACAGAACAAATAAAGACTAAGTGGGGATTGACACTGCTTTCTAGTTGTGTACGTTGGTTTCTGATACTCTCATCTATTAGGCCTATTCATTCACTTATTGCAACCAAATTGCTGAATATCATTTTTTTTATTCATACCTCCGCCATATAGGACTCCTCCTTTATGTATTGTCCTTCAGGGCCCTTAATGACGTTGATGGCGATTTGCAAAGTTGTATGTTTAGAATTATTGCTGGGAAGATTGGGGTCCGCACCGTTCTTAATCAGGATATCAACTACATGGAATTGCTTTGCGGCAACGGCTAATCCAAGTGGACGGTAACCACAGTCATTCAGTGCATTCACTTGACAATGTCCCTGTGAGGAATGAATATAAACAATAGATTTCATACAAGTACACCTGTTTTTCCGAATGTTTAGCTGTACATCCGGTTTTCCATAAGGTTTGATTCCTGCCTGACATACCTTTCTGATCAAAAGTTCTACAGCCTTCAAAGAGCCCATAAAAGCAGCAAGGAATAGTGGAGTCCCGCCCTGCGTGTCCTTGCTTTCAACCAATCTCGGTATCTTGTCCACGAGTTTGGCAACAGCGCTTCAATCAAAGCAATGAAAAGAGTAGAGAAAATTTGGGGGTTTACATCAGCATGATTAACACAAATTCTAGATGAAATAGTAGGAAGAGGGACAGATGAAAAGTTTGGGGAGTACATTAGGGGAGGAGTGCAGTTTGTCAGTTTGATACCTAAACTCATAAGTTCTTAAAATCCACTATCCAACTTGAATAGTGTGACACGTGGTTCACCCTCGGTCCACATCTATGTCTTCTGTTTTTTTCTTTCTTTCTTATGCTTTCGCTCTCTCTCTCACTCGCTAGCTTTTCGCACCTCCTTCGTTTTCTCCTTTTAATAGCCTTCTTTTCTTTTTTCTTATTTGATACTTTTATATTTATATTTTTATTTTTTCAAGGCAATGTGTAATACTCCATATTTTGGATGTACAAAATTATTCTGATTTTATAACTTGCAAAATGTACTTAAACACCGAGTGAGTAGTGTTTTACAATCTCTGCTTCTTTTAGGTACTCATTTCTCATGCTTTCTTCCCATCTCTTGTATAACCATGTTAGGTTTCGTATATGTACTTGATATTTACTGCCAAATTATTTCAGTTGTTGTATATAAATTATATGTTATATTCTAATGTTTTGTGTTTTGAGACATAAGAAATAAACACACCTGATCTATATATGTGAGTTTAACTGAATTCCCTTCTACTACATTCGATCGCTATATATTTGGCATTTCGCTCTATCGCCAACTGTTACTTTTTTAATCACTATTAATTATACTAATTTTTAATTCTGCAATTAACAAAAATTCTTCAGGTTATTAATTTATGAACTGATCAGCCATCTTACCCTGTGCCTTTATTCGATACACAAAATTTATTCAGCCCCAATCCTAAAATAAATTTCAAACATATTAAATGCATGTTTCAAAATGATCGACATAGCAGCAAGGAGTGCGGCGACTGTCCAATATTATTTTAAGAGAATGTATGGCTCGTCTTAATAGCCCACAAGAAAGAAATCTGCTAATTTGATTGTCTATAAACTGGCCTAATCAGGCCACGATTCTACTTTTAACTCTCACCACGTTATTGCTTTCTTAATATATTTCACGTGATTGATCCATGGATTTTTAAATTCTTTTTTTTTTATAAATTGAAATTTCTATTCATCTGTGACTGACTACTTATTAGACCATGCTACCACATATTATGGTCTTTTATTGTAGTTACATTCATAATATGCTTAAACATTATTCAAAAGTAATTGTAATTTATCCATTGGCTAAAATAAAGTTTGAATAAATGAATGAGTAAATTGATTTGATTTATTGATTTATTTTCCACATGTATGATTGGCACACATACAAAGAAACAATATAACAAAATAAGAAAATAACTAAATAAAGTAAATAACTTCAGACTTCGGTATGACTGGACACTTCATCTCTGCATGATCATAAATCACATCCCTGGTTTTGTACAAATTATACTGAAGAAACTAGAATATTAGTTATATTGACCGAACTTACTATGAATTGCCTTCTTCGATGGCGCAATGCATAGCAGACTTCCGTATATGTTGACGTTCTAAAACAGTCTTCAAGTCCGTTTCCTTGTGGTCAATAATGAGGTCCACTATGGTCCTACTTCCACTTATCATCGACTGAAATAAAGGCGGCATGCCGTGCTTATTCTGTAACGTAGACATTTCAAAACACTGCCATGTTTAACAAATAGATTAATTTGTATGAATTGCATGGGATCATGGGTCACGGAGGGGGGGGGGGGGGTTGCTGGCAGCCCCCTCACTATTTCGGAAAAACCTATTCCTTGTAACAACTTCATATCTGAATTATAAATTGCTCTATGAAGCCCAAGGGCTTTAGGGGGCTCCGCCCCCTAACCCAGTCAGGTACCCTACTGTCATGGGTGTCGATCCCGCTGGGGATGGGGGGAGGGGATATAAATCGACCCAGTATTTTGGGAGGGGATATGGCCTGTCTTATCGCGTGATGTTCTTTATTCCGAATGTTCGTTATTCCGAAGATTCGTGTTTCCCAAGGTTCGTTATTCCGAAACACGCAAATTGCGTATACCTAGATGTTCGTTCGTCCGAAAATGAAAAAGGGTTCGTTAATCCGAACATTTGTGGCGTATTCCGAAGGTTTCTTATTCGGAAGGTTCGTTTGTCCGAAAATAAAATAAAGTTCGTTATTCCGAAGGTTCGTTAATCCGAAAATGAAATAAGGTTCGTTAATTCGAAAATGAGATAGGGTTCGTTATTCCGAAAATAACTAACGAACTAACGAACCTTCGGAACAAACGAACCTTATTTCATTTTTGGACTAATGAAACTTCGGAATAACGAACTGTAAGCAATTCAAACAGGTCAATTATTTGATGACGAAACAGCCCTATATTTTTTCGCCAAAAGAGTGTGTTTTCCTCGTTCGCTTTGCTTGTTCGTAATATACAGAAACAGGGTGGTATGGACAGTAAACAACTGGATCGGCGAGGTGCTAAAATAGTAATATTTGGCAGCAAGGTTGCCAAATATACCATTCAAATAATCTCATAGGCCTAGAGTGTATTTTGATGACAAAATAACATTTTTGTAACAAAAACTTGGAATTTTCGGCTCGCTTCTTCATGTTTGAACCCGACACCCTTTACCCGCTCGGTCGCTTTGCTCCCTCGCATAGGATATCATATTCGGCATCAGTCATCCCCCATCCACGATCGCAAATTGACACCCATGGATGCCTACTGCCCCTGGAATCCGCCTGTTTGGGTGTCAGCCCCCCCCCCCCCCTCCAAAAAACGTCCCGCGGCCTCTGGGGATTACAGCACACAATGCGCAATTAGCACTTAAGGTCTTGAAGATTTGTTTCCTGTAATCTTTGAAGATCTTTCTTCAAGGGTGCGAAAATTCATTTTGGTCTACTAGGAGCCCCCTCCCTCCAGTTTACCACAGTGCCAGTAATGGCTTGTTTAGTCCTTGGGTTCCAGGAAAGGAAATATTGACCAACGCAATTCGGAAAATGTAATAGATTATTTATTGTTGTGTATATTTCTTAATGAATATTATGTTCAACTGGGGCCTTTCTCCTCAAGTCTTTGGTGCTTTATTGGTCCCCCTAATATTTGATAATTTTGAGTGTAGTTTATGTCATTTTGTATGTATTTTTATATTATGGAAATAAAAATGAAATGAAATGAAAGGGAATCGCATTTTGGGGGCCATGGTCTGTATTATGGAAGGCGATACGGTGACAAAAACTTTTCAAAAGGTTGGCGCTTCTCAAAAGCGATACCAAACTAAACGATAGAAACAAAAACATTAGAAATACTATTTAGGGAATGATGAAACGGCGGTGAATTCATCCATTTTAGGTAGCTTCGTAAAACGTAAAACGGGGAAAGGGGAGGGGAGATGAAAAGACCCGTCCTTAACAAGCAATCACAACAGTGGGCATTCTGCATTCCTGATCCTTCGCTATAAAGCTACTATTTTTTAAATTACTATTTTGAGACAATCCATTTAGAAAACATAGGCAGTCAGGGAAATTCCCCACTTTCCGGGAGAGGCTGTAAATCCCGGAAAGTGGACTTATGACTTGGCATTGCGTAATTGCCGACGATCCCTCCGCTCAGCGAGACTGTATAAAGTGAAAAGACCGTTTCTGACGTATCCTCTTAAAGTAATCATATAGACCAATTTCACCTCCGGTGTATGTATTTGGCCCTCTATCGTCGACGCCATTGCTTCGGTGGGCAAGCGCGCTGACCGCGATTGGCTCTGTGTAAAAAATGAATGTAAGATATGAGATATGCCCTTATATTGTTCCATTTAATTTATTCTAGATCAATAAAATAAAGCATGGATACATGGGTACATGAGGTAAGACAATGGCCATATCTGACAGATGAAGGTATGATGTATTTCTGTACATTCGATAGTTTTTCAACTTAGTTTTGTCAAGTTCGATTGCAGCACAGAAGCCGTAGTAAACAGAAACCCTCAATCTTACCCTGTTTACAAAGTCATGTTTTCACTCATTAAATTTTATGCCAAAGTACATAATGATAATGTTTCTTGACTTCAAAGTCCTTTCTGTTGATATTTTTACCCACTGGCAACGGATTCCTTCGCATTGCTTACGGAAATCTGTGTAGGGAGTACGGCTTCTCACACAAACAGGCTTCATGGGTCAAAAGCGAGTGAATTTCGCACTCAGTTAGCTTCCAATTTTTAATTTTTCTCCAATTCTTGTGGCATTCGAGCACCGCACAACTGCGACCTGAATTTCCCTGACAATTTCTCATTGCAAATATTAAAAGAAATCTGCATATATTGGTCAAAATAGACAAAAAATCGAGCGAATGTACATAATGCGCTATTGACTTGTGTACTATAAAAGTTGGAGCGCCCACCGCAGTATGTCGAACTGTGTCGAACAGTCTGCTGCCCTCTTGAGCTGTGATATTGGTCTATAAAATAGACATCATGGTGTATCATCTTTATACGCAAATAAACACAACAAAAAAGTAACCCCCCCCCCCCCCAATTCAAAATAGCATAACTTTTTTTTTCTCCGGCGCGCCGGAGAAAGCAAATCGAGACTTTTCAAAGTTTCATAACTTTCTCATGTCATATTAAACCGATTTTGAGTGTACTTAAAAAAATGCTTTTATCTATCCTCTCTTTTCATTAAAATTGTGCTCACCTAACAAAGCAATACGCGCCAAATGTTGTGTAACGTACTGAAACCGAATTGGCCAAACTCTGTATGGAAGGGCTCTGATAACGACAACAAAAACTGCACATACAAGGAATATAACATTTAACAGTTAATATTAATCCAGATCCTATGTGTCGTCACCTTTTGGTTTATGTCTGCACCATGCATCAGGAGATAATGAGCGCATTCAAAGAACCCACCGTAGCATGCCGCGGCGAGACTTGCCTGGCCTTCGAAATTAACAGCACAGACATCAGCTCCTTCCTCAAGAAGGTACCGCACAGCCTCGGGGTTGTTGCTTCATGATTGAGTATGTTTTATTCGTGGGAAAAGAGCATAGAAGGGAGAGTGCATTAGAAGCGGATGGTCATTTGGGAAATTTAATAGGTGTTGAAAAGAGGTAGAGGGGTAAAAATTATCACAGCAAATTAGCAAATTAATCATCTGCTTCTGCTTGGGGTAAGATTAAACCAAAAACTTATTGATTGGTAGAACATCGTCCTAAAACTTATGCACTGATAGAATGTCGGAGTTACATACATAAACTTCCATTACAAATCAAGTACGAGAATGACTAGTACGTATCATTTACCTAATTTTAATCTGACCATGGTACAATGAACACATCTTTGCGATGAAAAAGCTAACAGAATACCATACCTAGAGGATGCGATTATAAGTGGCGTATTGCCTTTGTCGTCATAGCTCTCAATAAAGGCACCCTTCTTTGCTAGGAACTTCATCATATTAGTGTGGTTACTGCAGGCCATGTAGAGAGGTGTTCTGCCAGGCGTAAGCTCATTATTCACCTGGATGCATATTGCAAAAAACATATCTCTTCATTGTGTCTCTCTCTTAACCTCTGTTTATTTGTTTTACACATTTCCTTGTCACTTAGTTAATATGTAGTTCTTGAGAATTTCAGAATACCGAACAATGATACTTGACTTCTATCTTTGAACTGAATAACCCGTGATAAAATATGATTTTCTGATAAGCAAATTACAGATTTTTTTATTTATTACAAGAATAATGAATAATAGATAGAAATTTGTATTGCCTTGATTACCAATGCGGAAAATACACAAAGATGAAAAGAATAGAAATATATATTATTTTCATTATGCTGTCCAACTGTTACCCCTTGGCATTAACTATAAAGCATGGCCGGCGGAATCGGGAGGCAGGGCCCCCCCCCCCCCCCATTTTCGGCAAAAATAAAACAGAAGAAAAATGGGAAAGAAAACAAAAGAATGAAAGAGAAAGAAGAGAAAAGAAATTAAAAAAAGACAAACTGGAAGCGCTCGCTCGCATTTTAGGCCTAATTATATAAGCCAGTTATATTATTAATAAACATTAATAAAACCAAACTGTTTTGCATCTTTCGTCTCCATCTGATGTTAAACCATTCTTCTATTCATGAATATAATCATAATTATGGTAGTAATCTTATTGCAAGGAATCGGGCGGCAGGTTTATAGCGAAAAATAAAAGAACTTTCGGGAGATAACGGGCTGTTACCGATGTCTATATGGCTATCAAACACTAGCTGAGAATGGAAGATGCCCGTAAGTTACTGAAATCATAAGCATGAAGTCAAATATATTAGAACTTGTTCTCAGTATTCCACATGTTTCCTGGCTCGCTCGCAATTAGAATTTAGAAACGAAATGCTTTCGGGCAGTTAGAACTCATTTATCGGAAGTGAAATGCCCGAATATCATATTTTGTGACGAATCTACCTTTTAAAAAAATAATTTAAACAATTTGGTCGGTCACTCGTTTCGCTTAGGCACTCGTAGAGACAGAGGGGTTTAAACGGCAAAGCAAATTTCCCATAATCAGTCATATTAGGTTACTGAATATTTCATATTCTTTTGCATCCAGTATAGGCTTATAGTTATTAATGACGAAATAACAATTCTATCATGAAAAAGAATGTACTTTTATGGGCACACACGAGTAATTCAGGCTCCCGCAGAAACACGTGTTAAATCGAAGCACTTTAATAAATCACATTTAAATAACCTCTCAATGAAAATCGTTTTAATTCACAGAGTCCACCAAATCCATAGAACTTTGAGGGCTTTATTTGGGCACTTTTTCTGCTAAAACAAAAACTGTGAAGCCTTAAACGAGGCTAACGTCGAATCGCGACTTCTTACAGCTAAGATCAGTGGAAATGCATTGCAGATCATCATCAAATAATTCCTGTAGTATACACCGAAGTGTCCAATCTTCGGCATAGTGGTCAAATATGAAAGAACATGACTTCCAAAAGCTATATCAGCTGTAAACATTAACAGCCGACAGTTACTCATGTTTATATAAATAATTTTCATCAGCTACCATTACATCATTTTGTCCGTCAGGCACTGCGAGCGGATGAATTAATCGTGTGTACCCTTATCCTCGCTCGCTAGTATGTAATTCGCACGCTTCGCGTGCTCACTATCGCCCCCCAAATGAAATCCTAGCTATCCACTGCCCCCCTCAATTTGAAAAAAAAAACAACAACAACGTACCGCCGGCCCTGTAAAGTATTTGATGTCAATACTAACCCAGTCAGGATGTGCCTTCAAGATCCTTTCTGCAGCTGGGATATCATCATTGACTACAGCAATTGTGATGCTTGCTTCATCATCCTCTTGAATATGGCGCTGGATTACTAAGACAAAGGAAGCTTCGTTATACATCATTGTTCTCACTACACGTAACTGCAAAAAGATTGAGGAACTTTGAAAATTGAACCACCTTCTAATATGAGTACGATCGCAGGTACCCGGTAGTCACACTATATGTCGAATTCAAACTCAAATGTACAACAGCTTTTATATGGAAGAAAAATCACCTGATACATGTAAAAGAAACTTCTTCCCTAGCAAAAAGAATGCGGGCCAGTTGATATAAATAAGCAACCGTGGAGGAAAAGCAATAGATTAGACGTTCCGGCACATGTGTATAGACGATAATCCGTTTTCGTAGAAAAGACAAGTCTGTGAGAAATATATAAAAACTGATGTTTCGAAGGCATATTTGCTAGCTGCTGGCTGGGACTGAACCTTCTCCACATTGTTTGAATGCATGTAAACATTATACACTGTAAACCATACTGTAAATCTACCTATACCTTGCCACTGTCACTGTATATTTTACATGCATGTCACCAAATACAAGTGTTACTATATATGTTGCAGTCTTCTGATACTATTTCTTCTTCTTCTTCTTCTTCTTCTTCTTCCTCTTCCTTTCTCTTTACTTTAAACTCTGTCCCTGTCCTATTTCCCCTCTCTTGTCTGTCATTCTTTTCCTTCTATCATTTTGTGTCGAATTGTTCAGAAGAGCCCGCCACAAGCACTCGCTTTTACAGGGACCTTGCCTTGCTCGTTTGAATTTTACTTCTGCGTTCAATATTTAACATGATACAAAGAATCAATCATTATAGATAACATATATATATATATATATATATATATATATACTGAAAGAAGTGAAAATGGGAGAATAATAATTGCGTAGCTCCCTCAATGTTCCCCAGAGCTGTCATCCATTTTGAATCAAGGGTTGAAAAAAATGCCTCCGCCGGGAATCGAACCCGGGTCACTGGCTTAGAACGCCAATGCCTTACCACTAGACCACAGAGGCGGGTCAGCAGTTAGGCGTGACCGAATCCAATTGACCGACAGACAGATTTCCAACCCTTTTTGATCCTTTATTTTGGTGCAGATGAGTTAATGAACAATGAGAAGCCAAATGCCGCAGTTGGATCTCAGCTAGAAGCCTGGATACATGCATAAGTCAGAATAAGGGGACAATACATTGAAAGAAATTTGACAAATGCAAACAACTTTGGCAACTCCCTTGTAAATAATAAACACTGAAAGAAATGAAAATGGGAGGATAATAACTGCGTAGCTCCCTCAATATTCCCATGAGCTGTCATCCATTTTGAATCAAGGGTTGAAAAAATGCCAGAAAGAATGCCAAAATTGTCAGAATATTGTCCCCTTATTCTGACTTATGCATGTATCCAGGCTTCTAGCCGAGATCCAACTGCGGCATGCGGCTTCTCATTGTTCATTAACTCATCTGCACCAAAATAAAGGATCCAAAAGGGTTGGAAATCTGTCTGTCGGTCAATTGGATTCGGTCACGCCCAACTGCTGGCCCGCCTCTGTGGTCTAGTGGTAAGGCATTGGCGTTCTAAGCCAGTGACCAGGGTTCGATTCCCGGCGGAGGCATTTTTTCAACCCTTGATTCAAAATGGATGACAGCTCTGGGGAACATTGAGGGAGCTACGCAATTATCATTCTCCCATTTTCATTTCATTCAGTGTTTATTATTTACAAGGGAGTTGCCAAAGTTGTTTGCATTTGTCAAATTTCTTTATATATACATGTGTGTGCGTATGTGTGTGTGTGTGTATATATATACATATATACATATATACATGTGAAATCAATTGAGAGAATAATAGCGTAGCATATATCAAAGTTCCCCAGAGCTGTCCTACCATTTTGGAAATTTTGCAAAGGTTGACAAACATGTCGGCCGGGAATCGAACCCGGGCCTTTGGCTCTCTCAATAATCTCACATGTATATATTTCCACGAGAAGCTGTTGTATATGTTACTTGATCACAAATATATATATATATATATATATGGGTATATATGTATATATGTATAAGTGTGTGTATATATATATATATACACACATACACACCCACAAACACATAAGTCATACAAATTGACTTCAAAATACACAGAAAGTATGGAGAATTGATAGTTTACAATTAACAGAACTTGTGAACGCAGGAGACCGCCATCATGAGCGATTTGCTTGATATCGATGGCGACCTCGCTTTCTTCCATGATTTATGTCATTGTAAGATATTTATGTTGCCATATGTACTGCCAATTTGGAAAATGATTATTAACTCCAGCAAATTTTATTTTGTTATTTTATTTGTTATTTTTTGTATCCTTGTTCACTTACAGTTTCAATTCCATTCATAAAAATTGTTAAATTTGTTGATTTTGTATTTATTCCAGGGAACCCACAAAAACAAGCTGTGCTCTCCAGTGGGTTCCCTTTTTTTATGTATGATTTTGCATTTTGCTTTACACTGTAAATTTCGTTTATATGGTAATGAAAATAAACTCATGTATAATATCATATCGTATCAAATCAAGTGGAAAAAATGTTTTATGAATTGAATTGAGTTGAATATTACTTTGTTATTTATGAATATGACAATGACAATGATAATGATTCGAACAGTAATGATGATTTTGACGTTGATGATGGCCGTAATAATAATAATAATAATAATAATAATAATAATAATAATAATAATAAAAAATTAATAATAATAATAGGAAGAAAATAATAACAATAATAACAATTAAAATAATGAATAAACCAATAACAATATTGATATCAATAAAGATTACTATGGTAACGATAACACTACGATTTATTAGGTGCCTTTCATGAGGATACTGTTAACCCTGCTTAAGCAGAGCTACCCAGATATGGAGCACAAGCATTCAAGGAATTTTTTTCATACAGGGTACACAAAAATATCGATAGCATTCACAAAAATCGGCCATTAAACGTCAGGGGAACATTGAAAGAATTTTTCTGACAATCTACAGTATGAAGAGATTCTCAAGTTTTTTGGCTATCTCCTTTATTCCTTAATTCCATGACAAGTAAAAAATTACAACATCTTGGGGGAGGGATCTCCCCCTCCCCTTCTTCCAAAAATCCCCTCATTCCCCCATCAAAAGGTTGGGGAACGCGGCCCCGCTGCTCCCAATCTCCATACCCCTCCCGGAATTTCCACTTATGATCTTCGGCCTTTCCGTCTGTGTAACTTTCCACGGTAGCATCGACCTTTGTCGGTACATGTACTGTTAATGACATATACACTGATCTTATCAATGTAAAATATAATATGAAGACTACTTCTTTTTCATTTAAATTGAAGTCTTACTCTCAATTTTTTCTGTCATGCTTGGCTTTCCTGAAGGAGGAGGAGGAATAGATATTCTTGCCGGCGCCAGATTAGCAGAAATGAAGTTGAATTTGCAATCGTTGATCTGGACATGAATGTTCATTCCATCTATCTTAACAACCTTCCCCACTTTACCAATTGTCTGAAACATAAACATTATGATAAATTCTTGAATGAAACTTCAAACACAAGAGATATATAACATTAAACAAATATATTCTCATATTTTCATTGTGATTCTTGCTTGAGACAGCCCTAATCGTAATCCATCTTTACGTGATGTTGCCTTAGATATTTCATACTGGGGGCCACGGAACTATGTGATACTGGTCAAAGGACTCATTAGAATGTTTTCAAACACCCATGGAATTTTCCCCCCATATTTTTTGCAATACATGTGATTCCTCTTTCACTTCAACTGCACTTTTGCATGCATAGCTGTCAGCTATGTTAGCTATGGGTCAAAAGACATTACAGATTTACATGAAAACCTCTCAATTCATCTCTGTCATCACTGATTGATTTGTTTTCTATTTTACACAATTTTGACATAGATATCAGTATGCAATTTCTGTTTCAATTACTTGTCTCAGAGATTAACATTTCCCTAAATGTAAGCTTCTTATGAATTGGAAACAAGCTACAAGAAATTGTACTGAAACAGAGACATGAGCATAATCTGACTTGAAACACAACTTGTTCAATTGGGTCAAAGGTAAAATGTCACAGATCAGAGTCGCTCTCTATATGAATCCCTAGATCTTGATAGGGTGAGTGTGAGTGTACTTGTTAAAAACATTTAATATCAATTTGAATGCAAAACTGATTGCCTGCATGCTTTTTTTCAATTTATGGAAATAACTCTCACGTTATAATTTCAAAAAGAAAATTGGAATGTCCGAATGACCTGGATCATGGCTTCCGTCCAAACCGCATCAGGTCCAAACTGCAATCTTTTGACCATCTCGATGTCGTCATGAATGCGGACCGACTGCCCAAGACAGAAACGATGAAGCTTTCTGAGGGCTGAAGGATTCATAGTGAATGTTTCTTGGATGTCACTAAAAGTTACTTTGAAGTTGCCACTATGCGTTCTCTTCCTTACAAATCCCTTCTTGCGAAACATCTGTGCATAAGAGAGAAAAATTAGGAAATTTCGTTTCGTATCATTTTTTTCCACGTACAAAAAAATACATACAAAATGACATAAAGTACAAAGTAGTCAAATAGTGGGGGACCAATAGAAGCACGAAAGGTTCGTGGAGAAAGGTCCCAGTTCAGCATAATAATAATATTCATCAAGAAAATTTACAGAACAATAAATACATTACACTAACTGAATACAAAGAGTTAGGAAGAAGAAGAAGAAGGGGTGGCTTTGGTTTACATATTATGAGAAAGCATCGGCGTAAATCCACTTTGAGGAGTTGGGGAGGGGGGGGGGGTGGATAATCGACTATTCTGCCGATTTGTTTTCTGTCGAACTCACACTTAAGTATAAACACACGCCCTCACCCACCTGCACAGACCAACCCTTACACACGTTTTATTTTTTATCTTGCAAGCGAGCGAAGCGAGCGATCAAAAAGTTACCACTTTTCTGGTTTTCAATCGCATTTTCAAATAGAAATTCTTAAATATGACGAGATAGCGAAGCGAGCGAGCCAAAAATAACCGCTTTTCTGGTTTTCAATCGCATTTTCAAATAGAAATTTTAAAATATGATGGTTGTTTACGAAAGATTAAAAAGTGGGTGATATTTGTACACACCATTCGCCCTCTCAAAAAAGTGTGTGTGTGTGTGTTTGGGGGGGGGGGGGGGTGTGGGGGATATATCCCCCGATTCCTCCCCCGGGAATTACGCCAAAGTGAAAAAGAGAATGTAACACTTGCGGTAAATGACGTTTATAATTCAAATTAAACTGTTTAGATGACTTTAGTTTCTTAAGGTATACAGAGACATTGTTCCACACTACGGGGCCTTGATAAAATCGGTAGATTTAGCCAGTTCATGATCCGTGTGGAGTGAGGGAGGATGAAAATTATTTCTGTTTTGCGTATACATCAACTATAGAATTCAAATTTAAATAATTTTGGAGAGAAGATTTGCCCAATTTGCCCAAATTAAGAATACCTGTTTGTAATAAAATGATGCTATGGATTGCCTTCATTCCTGAAATAGATGGTACAAGATGTTAATTGGAAAAACACACTCACACACACATTTCCCAGTTTTGATCTGTAAAAGCCCCAAAACTGTATATCAGATAATACTGAAATTGATATGGGTTATAGATGAATAATGTACAATTTTGCTGGAGGTGATTTGTATATGATTCATAAATTATTTTTGAAATGAAATTTATTATTTTTTTTAATTATAGGGTTCAGATTTTGCTCAATTTCCAACTTTCTGTACAAATCAAAACTTTGTACAGGAGTCAGTGGGTGTGTGTAAGAGTGTGTGCTCAATCCCTACACAATAGCTATTTGGGCTTGGATGAGAGGCTTGCTCACTAGAGCTTGCAAGGAGGTATTCACAGCTATTGTCAACATTTTGCTATTGTTTTCACTGCGAAAGCGCAAGCGTTTCTCTTGGTAATGAGTTAGCGCAAGGTCAAGAAACTTTCTCAACTTTTGCGCGAGTGAAAAAATATTGCCATGACAGTTTCACAGCCGCGGCGAAGGTTTTTTTTTGGGGGGGGGGGGGGAATACAATTATAGCACTTGGGTTCGCTCCCACTCACACTTTGAATAGTAAACTTAGGGAATTCCAATTCAAAATGTTACATGGGATTATTTATACGAATCAGGATCTATATAGGTTTGGCCTGGCTCTTAGTAATTTGTGCTCCTTTTGAAAAAAGGAAGTAGAAACTTATCGTCATGTATTTTATGATTGTGAACACATTCGGTCGCTATGGAAGACAATCGGCGATACTGGGAAGGAATATTTTTTGGTGTGCCTTTGGGCAATCTAGGGAAGACATATTTATTGAATCATGTAATACTGTTACTAAAAAATTTGATATTTCAAAGTAGAAAGACAAATATACCTCCAAATAGCCAAGAAGTGAAAAAAATATTAGTAGGAAATCAAGTTGAAGAAAAAAAGATAGCACTTAATCGTAGCACCCTATCAATACATTTGAAAAAAATGGGAGGCTTTTGATTTCCGGTGAATTGCGGAGTCTTTTTTCCCCCCGACGGATTATAATATGAAATGTTACGGATAAGAGAGGTGGAACAATTTTGTTGCGTCATTGGTTGTCTGCAGATTCTCACGCTCTTGTAAGTCACGGATTGCGAGGGGTATGTTCAGGGATCGGGAAAGGGAAAGGGTGTTGTGGGGGGGGGGGCTGAAGGGCTGAAGGGGAGGGATTAGGTGTTGTGCTGGGATGTGCGGGTGCTTCTGTCTTTCCTCTTTATTTTGTTTCTTGCTTATTTCATTCTTAATCTTTCTTTCAGTGAAAGAAACGCAGAAAGGACCAGTTATATTAATTACATTGCTAGTTAACTAAAGTTATTTACAAGTCTATGTATAAAAAATGCTTTGTTCTACTCTGATTTTACTGGTTCCATTGTACGTATAAAGTTCAGGGGCGTAACAGGTACCTGTTATCGGGGGGGGGGGGGGGGCAGAGCCCAAAATTTTCCGGTAACTAGTCTATGTTTAGAATCTGTGGCGTAGCTAGGACTGCATTTTAGGTGGACGGTACGTGCTCCACCGGCGTAAATCCAATTTGAGGAGTGGGGGATTGAAAGCTTTTTTAAACGATTTTTTCCCCCTCTCACACACATTTTGATATCTATTTTGCGAGCGAGCGTAGCGAGCGAGCCGAAAATAATCACTTTTTTGCTTTTGAATCGCATTTTCGAATAAAAATTCAAAAATATGATGAAAGAGCGATGGGTGCGAGCCAAAAATAAGCACTTTTCTCGATTTAATCGCATTTTTGGATGGAAATCCTAATATTTTGACAGCGAGCGGAGCGAGCGAGCCAAAAATAACCACTTTTTAGTTTTCAGTAGAAATTCTACAATATGATTGTTTATGACAGATAATTTTTATATATTCAGAATTTTTACTAACTGATTAATAATTAAAATATATTTTCTTCTTTAAAAAGTGTGTCTGCATGGCGGGAAATTTGTACACACCATCCCCTCTCTTCCCTAGGTGGGGGATGATAGATCCCCCACCCCCCCCCCCGGAATTTACACCCAGAGGGGAGGGTGCAGGGAAGGGGGGAATTTCCCCCCTACCGCGCGAAGCGCGGAAGCTCCGACATTTCTTTGCATTGTTAGTTGTCGGTAATTAAGTCTATCTTCTTTTGGGCAACTAGGATTTCATTCTAGGAGGACGGTAGTGCTCCCTAGGAGGGAGGGTGCAGGGAGGGAGGGGGGGGGGTTCCCCCCTCCCGCGCAAAGCGCGGAAGATCCGACGTTTTTTCGCTGTCAGTTCCCGCACTTCTTACGCTCTCTGCCTGTTATCGGGAGGGGAGGGGGCATACGCATAGCCAAAAAATTTCCCGGTAATTAAGTTTAGAATCAGTGGTGTAGCTAGGATTTTCTTTTAGGAGAACGATAGTGCAAAGCGCGCTCCCTAGGCATGCTAGGGGATGGGTGCAAGGATGGTGATTTTCCCCTCCCGCGCGAAGCGCGGAAGCTCTGACGTTTCTTTGAATTGTTCGTTGTCTGTTCCCGGTCTCATACATTCTCTGCCTGTTATCGGGGGGGGGGGGGGGAGGGCAGAGCCGAAAATTTCCCGGTAACTAAGTCTAGAAATAGAATATGCGGAGATAAGCCTGCACTGCGAGTTGCTTGTTGCGAAGCCTTTAGCTGGTGGGGCCCAGGGTTCTGGCTTAGGGGACCTGATGGGGGTCTACAGGGAAAGCCACTGCGGGGGTCCAGGGAGTGGAGCACCCAGAAAACTCCGGGGTTTGGTACTAAATTTTCCCTCATTTCTTTTGTTTCCATTTGCTTTCTTCTTTTTTCCCCCTTTCCCTCTTTTCCCTCTCTCTCTTCTTCTTTCTCCCCTTTCTCCTTCTTTCTTTCCCTTTCTCTTTCTTTCTTTTCCTTTCTTCTTCTTTATTTTCCTTTCTTCTTTCTTTTCCTTTCTTCTTCTTCCTTTCCCTTTCTCCCTTCCTTTCTCTTCTTTTCCCTCCTTTTCATTTTTTCCCGGTGGTTTGGTGGATTTTCCCGCTGAAATCCTTCGGGGGGGGGGGGCACTCTGCCCCCCTGCCCCCCCCCCCCCCGGCTGTTACGCCACTGATAAAGTTATTGTCAGTTTAGGATTGTAATTTGTAATTGATGTCACTGAAAGAAAAGAATAAAAGAATATTTTATAAAAACTCTCGTGTGTGATGCGATGCAGTGAAGCGATGCATAACACACCCACATACACCCCCACACACACACCCCACACACACGCCCACACATCTACCATACTAATGAAAACTATAGGACGGCAGTATACATCTCCATGATACATACAAACAAACCAATGGGAAAGTTGCTGTCGCATGCGCGTGCATGGTCGGTGTGAGGCTAGGCCAGTGTTCGGTCCATAGGTTCGTTCGGTCCATATAGGTTCGGTCAGTGCATGCATTAATTTTTCGTGTTGTCGGCATGCATGTTTGTGTTTTCGCACCAAGTCAGGTTCGTGGCATGGAACTGCCCTCTGGAATTTTTGCAAGCATTGCGTGAAGCGCCATCTATACACCAAATCCGGGTAGCTAAAACAGGTCTAGGGTGAAACATGTTTATGGCGGGCAGCGCGTTTCCGTTTTACACCGTTGTCCAGGCATTTTCGCGAAAAAAATCCTACAAGTGTTCTGGTGAAAGAGTCAAGTCCTCAGCGCACATATAGACGACAGCCAAGATATCCACTGCATGCACATAATACATTGTAATAATGTGCGCGAACGAGCTGAGCCCATAGAGTTATATATATTTCTCTATGACTATGGCTGAGCCTGATCTTATCTAAAGGGAAAAAATGAAATACATAAGGAGAGAGAAGAAGATAGATGGAAGGAAGAACAAATAAAAACATACGGACATAGGAGAGGATAGAAGAGAGGAAGAACAAAGAAATACATGAAGAAAGAACAAAGGATACAGAATTCATTGTATTCGTGCTTTTTCTTTTATCTATACCTTTCCCTTTTCTTATGGACTTCTAGGCCTATGGGTCCATCTTTCTTTTTACACTTCTCTGGGCAATCCTCTCGTCTGTTTCTTCGCCTTCAGTTCCTTGAAGGCCCCTTTTCCTTCTTTAATTTTTTTCTTTGCTCATTCTCTCTATACACGTACACGATCGCAGCGTGCGCCGCTGGTCATAGTGAGAGCTGAAAACAGATTCGCATCTCTATGGCTGAACGAAATCTAGACTTTAAAACCAGCACGTTTGATGCAATTAATCGAAAAACTGCCTAGGCTACGGTGTAAAACGGAAACGCGCTGGCGGGCAATAGGAATGAACTCTAACGTCTCAATCAGACGTGAGATGGTAAACCACCGCGCTGCCCACGGCAAAAATATGACGAGTTGGTGGTTAGCCTGTCTCATATCTCATATCGCATATGCAATAACACAATGGCCAGAAAAGTAAACCTACTTGCTGGGTCTTTATCTTTCTTTCTTTTTTCTCCTAACCTACATAACATTGCCTGGTCATGTCACATAAAAAATAATACATAGTTTGATGGTTCGCATTTTTTTATTCACTCCACCATAATGTGAACAATGCCTTTATAAGATACATTCATAGAATTCTTCATGCATTCTTCATTATTAAAAAGGTCTCTCTTTTTAGAAACCTTTTACAATATACATGCAAGCACTGCTTTTGTACTTCGACATGCACACCATGAAAAGAGTTTTACACTTTGGTCACTGCACTGACCAGATTTGTAATAAGAACTTCGCGCAATTTATTACAAATATCAAAGAAACGTCAAAGGAACCCACTGTTTTACATGTGAATCCATCATTCCACTTACTTTGGCCATGTTCTGGTCCCACAGTCCCCTCTTTTTGTGGAGTTTTTCTAGTTCAGCAGAATTTGATATTACCATTACGTTGTCTCCTTCATTTACTGGCTCCGGATCTCCTGTAAATTGAATAAACACGTACAGCTACTAAATAAAAAAAATAAGCACTCCTCATAGAATATGTATAAAACAAAATCTTGTCGTCTATGTAGGATTTCCTTTATTCACATTCTATAATTCCCGATATCATGCTTGCCTCTCCAAGTAATAATTTTCCTTAGTATGGTATTGTTACTTTTGATATTTATGTAGTGACAAAAAACTCCCCATTTTCATTCATTTTTTTCACTTACACCGAAAGGAATTATGAAAATAAATAATATTTCATTCATTTATTTCACATCTTTATTTAGGGTGGTCTGTTCAGTACATTAAAAAACTGGTCTGCCACAGAGCCCTGGCATAAAAAATTAAAAGAAGAAAATATATATTTACAATTAAAACTGTACAGATCACATTATAAGTACGAAATATATGTATGATTTAAATAACAAAAATTAACGATCAGAAAATATAAACAAAATATTTGACAATACTTGATACTGAATACATATAGTCGTATCTACACACACAAAAAAGAAAGCATTAAATAGCAATAATTATGTTTAAATTGTGTCGCAGTATATAGAAAGTCAAGTACTGGTAAGGTGAGTCATACGCGCATGCGCACTCCTTATGTCTATTCTGTGCAACCGAGCCTCGTATATTTTTCAAACACTGGTTCACATTTTTTATATTTAAAAATACTTTCTGTGGATATTACACTTTGAAACTTTGAGACTGGTATTTTTACACTATAACCCTTATGTTTATCCCATTTTCAAGTAACAAAACAAGATTTTTTTAGTCATAACAATTTTAACCAATGTCTTTAAGGACAATGTGAAGGGAAGTATGCATAATCATGTAATGACTGTGATTATGGAGTTACGAATCAAATCTATAAGTATAAGAGTACGAAAAATGGATTTGGTGGTAACGGAGGACGGTGAGAGAATATAATTTTTAAAATATTACATTTTACACAGCTTTTGGTAACTAATGTCCCTTTATAAATTTCAAGAGCTAGTAGGAGATTTATTAACTACCTCTTTACTAACCATCCGGGGTTTACTGTCTTTAAGTAAAATAGAACGCGAGAATTCTTACCCAGATTTGGTAGATGCCCATCATACACATAACCTCCAGACCCTGGTAATGTACAGACGATCTTTGTGAAGGGCATCCTCTGTACTACCGAAGAAAACTCGACTGCAACCCGTACTTCAGCTTTATCCTCAGGTGTCTGCCCACGTCTCACTACTTTCCCAAGCTGCTTATCTGTGTATATTGATAAGTCAAAGGCGATCAACCTCTATAAGAAATGTCGCTGGTCTACAAAGGTTGCATTTACAAATAGCACGGACATTTGATATAGGGGCAACTTTTATTATTACTGAGGGGAAATATTATCACTGAAGTTTGACCAGATATGACCTCAGTACAATATGCAGTTTATACTTGACCTATCAACATATAATGTATATCATAAGTGAAGACCTAATGGAAATGTCATCATGACCATGATGACGTGCTTAAAGGAAATCGAACCCCAAGCATTAACTTAACTTATTCTGGGAGTTATATTGTATATTTGCCCATTAATCTATACGACTTCCATTCAACATGTTAAAAGAGTACGAATAAAATGCAAAGCAATAATAATTACACCTTCTTAACACGACATATGGGAGTCACCATTTTCTTAAGGCATGACGTACTATGCGAAGTCGATTGCTTTGTAAATGTATTCAAATTTATGGATGCTTCTTTGGCACGTCTGAGTGGCGATGTAGTATTTCATTCACCTGTTATTTTCTTTTGTACTGTAAGTGTCAGATCGCAAATTGTATGAATAAGTAGGGTGAATGTTTCGCAAAAATGAATTTATTTTTGAACTGCTATTTCAGTATTTAAAAAGGAAAAAAAAAAGTAACAGTTGTGGCCTGTTATATATTTTACCCCCAATGATTTTTTTTTTTTTACCTTTTCAGTTATGATTTTCCTTCGTTGAAAAGTCAAGGTTTTGTTATTGAACTGAAAACTCTTTCCAACTAAAGTTTGATGCATGGTTCGTGTACAACTTAGCTGGCTTGCATGACATAAACGACGATTCGAAATTTTAATCAGAGACATACCTAACAACGAATACATGTTTGGGCTTATGATGCACATGCATATCTGCTCAAATATAAATATTTCTAATGATGTGTTCAGTTGAAGAACTGGAAAGTTAAAGTAACATACAAACCTGATCCAAGTTTCTTGTACCCCTGTGGATGTCTGACAACATTTGCTCCAGGAAAACTTCCTTTGAGGGCAATACGAGGAGACGAAGACCTTGGCAGCATCTTGGGGCTGTAACATTTCAATCAGTTAAAGATATCGTAATTGAGAAACTCGTTTTATAATGATATGATGCATTATAGGCCTACTGCATTATGTTCCATACATGTAAATCTATAGAGTGGGTTAGTAAAATGCAACTTTTAAGTTGTTCGTTGTTCATGTTTACAAATTGCAGTGTAAATGTGGATTTAAGTGACATAGTTTTGAAGAATAACTATTATTCATTATTTTGATTTTCTCTTCTTTTTGCACTAGATTTTCATGACTGAAATAAAAAGGGAAAATAAATACACCAGCTCAAAATACCAGCGTCGATTCCAACACAATCTAGCCATACACGGGAGGCAGGCTCAACATTTCCATATCCTTCTCACTGCTTCATGGTGAATATCTCTTTATGTGTTTGGTGTTTATTCAGCACTGAAATATTGTCTACGAAAATGCATGGTATTACTCTTCAAAGCTACGCCATATACATCTATTTGCACACAAATTCGTAAACAGTGAAGAATGGAATAGTGTTATCTATTGACTTACACGGTGGTTATCAGTGGACGTAATTTTCTGGCAGACTGGTATGATTCGGCGTTTAAGCATGTAAAGAATTTCCTCCCACTTGAACTATTCATTTCACCTTGTTTAAAGGTGACAGAGGTACGTAATGTCTCGCCATCTGCTTTGTAAGTTTGCATTTCTCCTCGAAAGATGTTGTACATACAGCCATTGACCCATTCCTATGCATTTTTATTTCGAAATAGCTTCGAGGTAGTTCAGATCGAATGATTACCGCATAAGCTCAATTTACCCTGAATATACATACCCCACTGATGTTTTGAGTGATGAGAGTACTCTCATAAAGACATGACTAAGATCATGTTCGTCATTCATATAGCAGGTCGTGCAGAGATCAATGGCATAACATTCGGTACATCTCCATCGGATTCCTCTGATCTCATCAGCATCACAGCCATCACACCAGACCCTGGGATGACAAACTACTGAAGGAAAACAACAAATAAATAACAGCAACCATAAACAACAGAGAATTTCTCCTTTTGGATGGCCTTCAAGAAAGAGGATAAGACTTCACAATTTTTCATGATGATTATGCCCTTCAACAAGGTACATTGCCACTCTTAATTGGTCTGATACCTGTTGAGGAGAAGATGCTTCTTGGATGCTTTGCTTTTTGAAATGTCACATGTAGATTTTAAAAGTCAGGAATGCTGCTGTGTGAGGGATGAAGGAGGCAAAATAAAAGCCAAATTCATTTCCTTGTCGTTTTCTTGCATTTCCAGTACAAACGATATCAACAGCTATTCTTCCAACTTACAGCTTTTTTGCCTTTTTTCGGGATAAGTTCTATAGACGCTATGACTTCATTTGAGTTTTGCTGAATTTATACCTGAATTTGCCGTTTCAAGGATCCTGAGATCATAGGCTTGGTCGTAGCCAATCCTGTAGAGACCTTTATCTCCATTGTCCCACTGGACGAGCACAGAATCTGGAGGAATATATGGCCGATGTACGTCTTGATGTCTTACGACCGTTCCTGCATGGCCCTTTCCACCATCTTGGTTCTTATAAGACCAGTCTGGTCCACGTATGACCCGAAAGCCTGGCTGCACAGGTGTCTCCATTCGAGGCTTACAACCATTAAAAACGTTTCGTTATAAAAAAAGTTTTGTTATATGAAATAAAGTTCATTGAAAGACGTGATTTGCTATAAAGATAGATATAAAGAGATTAAATTTAAAAGAGACATAAGTGCGTTGGATGAATATATTTGACAGCAAATAGCTTTCGAAGTTGGAACACCCCCAAAAAACAACAACAAACAAAAAAAAACCCAAAAGTAATTTACACATTACATTTTTTTCATATCATTTTATTAGAGATTTCATTCAAAATAAACATCAATACATCCATATAAATCAATATAAGCAAAATAGTATAATTCAAGTCTTCATTTTGTTTCTATAGCATATTTTCGTAGATAAGACATCAATTAATGAGCAATAGAAACCAGGAGGAATGAAACTCCTTGTATATATATATATACATATGAAAAAAATACATGCATACACACATACACCTTTATCACCCCTCCCGACCCCCCCCCCAAAAAAAAAAAAATAAATAAATAAAAAACTAGATTTGCACACACATCCATCGAGCACACCCACACACACCCACACACACCGGCACCCACCGACTGCTTTCAGTCTTGATGAATTGAATGTGAAGATAAATGCCTTGACACTGGTTGTAATTTAATACTTTCCCATTTTTGTAGATGTTTACCGAGTTTTTTTTTTTCTTTTTATAGCTAACTCTTTTTCCTCATCCTTATATTCCAATATTATTTTAAACAATCTATCTAACTTAGGAACTGCACCTTCTGACCGTTACCGATATATAATATACTTAATTGCAAAAATTATGTATTGCAGCACTTAATCCTAAATGAGTTTCCCAGTATTCCAACATGAGTAGTTTCCCACTGTACGTTTTGTAGTTCTACAAGCCCAAATCTTTTAATCACTCCCTGCCACAAGGGCTTGACATATACACAGTCCCAAAATAAATGCAAATATTACTCCGTCATTTATTTACAGAAAGAACACTGGTCGTCTTCAACAAAACCAAATCTTAATAGATGTTCTTTTGTATAAATTGCTCCGTGGAGTAATTTGTACTGAAATTCCTTAATCTTTAACAAAAGCGATGTGATTCTGGGTTTTATAAATATATCTTTAGTTTCCTTTTTTGAGAATTCAAAATCATTTTGACCATCCCGAATGATTTTTAAGGTGTATGAACGTTGCAAGTTTATTATAAAATGATCGTAGACCTTTCTTGATGATACGTCTTTCAGTAGGATCGTATTTTCAGATATCTTTAAAGTAATATTAAAATCTCATACATCTACTGAGTAGTAGTTGTCTGACTCCCCCCCCCCCCCCATCAAATTTCCTTCTCTTTAAAATAACATTACACATTTTCCAAATTTTAGCTATGTTATCACTACATAGACCTAAATTCTGAAAGTATGCCAGTGGTCTGATTCGATTCTTATCGAGAATGTGAAAAACTAAATAAATATTTTTCTTATAGAATTCTTCATGAAAAATCATTTTATTTTTTATAAAGGTATTTTTTTATCATTAAAAATTATTGGATTAGTTTTCCCTTCTTGAAAATTCCTACAGCTCTCCATATCCTGCCATGCTTTTAACATTTCTAAATAAAATATTGGGGCTTTGATTGTAAGTAATTTCATATTATAAGTGCAAAGGGAAACAAATCTTCCCCCAACCGTCCTAAAGATATGGTCAAAATACAATTTACATCCCATATTCCTTTCTCCATACAGAAGTCTCTTTAGCTACATAAGCCTTTGGGTTTTCACGAATAATTCAAAATCAATCATTCTTAAACCTCCATCACCATAATATTGGTAACAGATCGCTCTTTTAAAACAATCTTTCCTATTCCATATAAATTCAAAGCATAACTTTTTAATTTCAGCTATCACCCATTTGGGATCAACTAAAACCGAAGAAAAGTAAATCAGTTTGGAGAGAGCAAAAGCTTTAAGTAAATGAATTTTCCCCATAATAGTCAGATCCCTTTGCTTCCACCAACCCAGAAGCCTTTTTATTTTACTGAGTATCTCTTTGTTGTTAAGTTCCTCCCTAATGTTAATATCCAATGAAAAATACACTCCTAAAATTTTTATTTCTGTCACTATATTGCCCATGGGAAGTGTTAGCGAACCCTCAATGCTTTCCCCTAACCTCATGACATTTGTTTTTTCCAATATTAACTTTTAGCCCACTTGATTAAAAGAAAAAGCCTGAAAAATACCCTTTATTCTCAAAATTGAACTTTTATTTTTTTAAAAATAAAGTCATGTCATCAGCGTACAAGACTTGTCGAATTTCAAAATCACCAAACTCTATACCTTTGATCACGTTATCGTTTCTTATTGTGTGTGCTAATATCTCAATTACCAGAAGGAACAAATTAGGAGAAAGTGGGTCACCTTGCCTTACCCCTCGCTCAGTATCAAAATACCCGGTCGAGACACCTCCATTCATCACACAACTACTTATTCCATTATATATATTGTTTTAACCCATGAACAAAAAGACGGACCAAAACCAAATGATTCTAGAGCTTTGAAAAGGAAATTGTGGGAAAAAGAGTCAAACACCTTTTACAAATCAACTGCTATTAAGAAAATATCCAGCTCATGACTATTAATACTATGAAAAATCATATCGTGTATCAGACATATTGCTTCTCCAATATATCTATTTTTCATATAACCCACTTGATCTAAATGAATAATTTCATCTAAAACATCTATTATTCGGGTTGCCATAACCTATGCAAGTATCTTATAGTCTGCATTTAATAATGTGATCGGTCTATAATTCTTGATATATGATGGATTTTTGTCTTCTTTTTTCTATCAAATTGATTACTCCCTGTTTCTGAGATGTCGACAGTCTTCCCGTATCAACAGCTTCATTAAAAACTTCAACCAACAGCTTTCCTATCAGTGGCCAAAACGTTAGATAAAATTCGACTGTGAATCCGTCATTTCCAGGAGATTTATTAGTTTTCATACTCTTTAACGCTTTATAACATTCATCTATAGTGACTTTCCCCTCACAAGAAATTTTGCTTACATTATCTAATTTGGGGATGTTCTTACACATGTTGTCAATGAAAACATCTCCTGTAAATGATTTTTCAGAATACAAATTGTCATAAAAAGAACAAATTGTTTGCATTATAACATTTTTCTCTTTTGTTATTTCCCCTTTCTCACTGTACATTTCCCTAATAATCGTTACTTTTTGTTCCACCGAAGTAACTGCTCAAAATATTCTTTATTCTGTTCACCTTTTTCATACCAAGCTGCTCTTGACCTAATTTTAAGTCCCTCTATACTGTTATTATACAATTTCTTGAGCTGACTCTTTTTATTGTCAATATCATTAATAATTGTAGAACTTTCAGAAGAGGTCACCAAATCTTTCTCCAGTGCTTTTATGTCATTTTCAAGTTGTTGTTCTATAAAAGTTGTTGTTCCCTCCATATATCAATTAAGCCTTGTTTCTTCAAAAACATCTCCAAATGATCTACAAAGGTAGTTCTCACATTAAGCATTAGCGTTCTTCCAAAATAATCCAAGCCTTTATTCAATATTACATTAAAGTCTCCCCCCCCCAAAAAAAAAAAAAAAATAAAAAAAAAATGAATGATTGCAAGATAACAACTCAGAAATATCTTTATCTAAAGTTTGTAGAAAGTCTACTTGTTGTTTTACTTTTTCCCTTGTTTGAAAATAGACATTTCCTAATAATATATTTTCTCCCATCAAGTCTCATTTGAGCAATATAAAGCGTCCGTCATTATCTTTCACCACTTTTTCCAGCTTAAAATTCAATGCAGGGGCTAGTAAAAAAAAGTACACTTTTCCTGTGATTCGTCCCGTCACTGAAAACTACATGTACTTGTCCTTCCCAGCCTTTTTCCCAATCTCCCTCGATATCCTGTGAACTATAAGTTTCTTGTAATAAGATTACATCACCTCTTTTTTCTCTGACCCAATCAAAAATTGCTTTCCTCTTGTGTCTGTCCCTTATACCTCTGACATTAACTGAAATGAAATTTAAACCCTCCATAATATCTTCAGTGTTTTGAACAAAAGACCCGAGCAGGATAAAGTTTTACCAAATAAACTATCTAAGGAATCGAATACTGTTGCACCAATGTCAATGAAAGATTCAAAGCATCTAACATCTGACTCTCTAGAATGGAACATATCTACTTGTATTTTCATTACAAGACCTAAAGCAGTCACACACTCACCACACAACATGACACACCCCAAATCACCCCTACAAACATCCATACCGTGTTTAACATGCTCTACCGCACACATACACTTTATAGTGCGACAGCTTGAGGCCCTCCCCTTCCTCATTTTAACTAAAACGCATTCCACGTGTAATTCCAAAATCCTTATACCTAGGGGGCAAAACCCCATTTTCAGGGTTTTTGAGACACGGAATGCTGTAAAAGGTTGTTGGGTGTCAATGTGTTCAGGAGATCATACTGCACAACTTCCAGGTGGACTACCTTGAAATTACGCTGCTGAAAAGAAATGGCGACCATTTTTCCAAAATGGCTGCCTTGTAAACTAGTATCGAACTGTTTTGAATGTAAATATTTAATAAAACATCTATTTTTCACGTATGATACATCATATTAAAGACTATTAAATTCCCTACACAGTGATGTCACTTTCGATGGGTTTGAAGATGATTTGCATAACATTTTGGGCTCAAATATGTGAAATTTTACCTTTTTTACCCAAAATCTTAATTGCATCAAAATACATATTTCGGCGTATTTCAATAGTCCTGATGACTAATAATTTCAGACTTTCTCAAAAATTGTCCATATCTATGGTCAATATCATATGCAAGTTTCAACTTCATCACTTATCTAACAAAAAAGTTGTAGGACTCTGAAGTTAACACTGTGATATTGACTAATTGCACAGAAATTGGTTGCTAAGGGCTGCCTGCTCCCTAGCAACGTTGGCATCTTGCTATGTAGAATGACATTTCCACCAGTAATTACTATTTCCATGCAGTTGATAAGTCATGTGATGTCTAATGATGCAGTTTGATCGTATTTCATTCATTTATGAATCTTCATTGGTTCCCAATGAGCACTATAAAAAGCGACTGCGCCTAGAAACTGATAATGCATAGATGGAAACTAGCACAGCATTGGTCCAATGATACAGGGAACGAGTCCTTTCTTAAAGTGGTATTCATGATTTATGATTTACATTCCAACTCATAAAGATTAAAGATTGTGCGGTTCGTTCACCCCCTCTTACGCCATGTTTAGGCCCCTTCGCTCACCCCATCCTAATAAGCTGTTGATGTTGTCTGTGCCCAGCAATCTACATGTATGTCGTGTGTTCATGAACTATTATAAAACTCTAGATTATTGGTCCAATAATGCATTAAGAACAAGGACACTATGACTTTATCAAATGAAGAAATTGTTCAGATGTTGCTCCACACCACATCCTAATATCTTAATGTGTCCATACCCCCCTCCCCCTCTCCCACCCCCCCCCCCCCACACACATAAAAGCTAAAAAGCGAGAGACTTTCGTCCATTACCTTTGTTGTAATGGAGAATTATTGGCAAACAAATGAAAGAGTCTCTACAACTCATTAATAGTTAGCATATCTGCCCATTCCTTACCCTTCTTGCTCCCCCCCCCCCCATCTTTCACTCCCCCTTGTCATATCATTTAGCCTTAAATTTATAGTACTGTCAAGGAAACCAATTTGGATCATCGGCGAAATACAATTAGACGTGCATGCAAGTGCTAAACAAGATTTAACGAACAAAAACCTACCCTCTAAGAAAAGGGTTTTTTTAAGGTTTGTTGAAGATCTATTCTATAATAATAAGATTTTTCTAGATGAACATTTGGAAGGTTCTTATCATGAACCAACCAAACGTTGGTTTAGAAAAAATCACTTACGTTTCATACTGTACATTTCTTTTAAAGAAAAAATGACAGGTTCATAAGCAACCGGCAATGATCTTAACCAACTTTCTGAGTGTGTAGGGTTCAGAACTCATTCCTTATCCCGCACACCTACTACCTCAAAGACATGCCCATTTCGAGATTCGAGCCCCTTCCCCCCAAAAAGTTGCCAAACTATTGTTTTATGAAAATTGATGGGAAGAAAATGGATATCTACAACTAAGGATTTTTCCCCCAATACCCTACTCTTTTTGCCCAGAACCTAACCTTACTACAGTTTCACCAATACAGGTAACTATGTGTACTAGTGTGCTATATGGTCCAAATATATTTGCAATGGCTATCAAACAATAAAAATATAGGTACTAAAGATCAGTTGACTTTGACTCAGAAGAGATATTAACGTCGTTATTTTCTTTTGAGTTGTGAAATGTCTTACTATGCAGCTGAAATGATTGTTTTCTAAGCAAAAATAAATAAATGAATAAATAAAATTGAAATAAATAAATAAAATAAAAGGTCATTGGATTTTTGCCATACCTGCAGGAAGAAATAAAAACAAATATATGAACAGAAAGGACATGAAAGCAACACTGCATAGAATTGATAACATCCCATGCAGGTAGATATGAAAATGTCAAATCTGCCCCTTTTCATCCTTGGCTGTGACACCTCATATCTAGCGAAGCTCCTACTTTGGGATCAGAACTCCTAGTCCTCCCCCTTCTTCCTCAACAGCCATGATCCTGCCCATTTTATTTTTATTTTAAAGCGAGAAATTGATCACAGTACTGCTTATGCCTTATAGGCTTTGAAGATTATGAGAGCATTCAAGGAAGAAATCTTTCCCTAGCTCAACAATTTTTTTTTTTGCTCCCATATTATTAGAGTTTACCCCATCCAATTATTCTTATAGAATAGTTTTAATACAACTGTACAAATTTGAATTCTGGCCATGCAAATTAAGGCACTAAGGATGGTAAAACTAGGAAGCTATTGGGGATGCCTGATCATATTGAACAAGTTACACATCCTCATCCTGGCAGTTTAAAGAAGTAATCAGATAATCAAGTTTCTCATTTGTTAGGGTGTGACCTAAAACTCTGCCTGTGTTAAACCGAGACAATGTTTTTGTAGCAGGCAGATAGATCGTCATCTTCGGAGTTTTTCTTGTGACTTGTGTGAAAGTCTGCAAGTTTATTAATTAATGGCCCCCTTTAATACTCTCCTGTTTTTCATTTTTAGTGTCTTCTTTGCGTGCATTCAAAAGATCCTTTAAAAATTGACTGTCAAGGGTCCACTTACACAAAAGAGTTCCATCCAAATCAAGCTATACTGTAAACTTGGTGAACATGGTAAACGCAAGTCCTTGATACTCTGTCCGGGTTGGTTGAAAGTCACATTGGGTTTATTAGTATTGTTTGGTTTGTTGTTTTTTGTAGTTGCTTTCAAATACAATTTTTTATACAAGAGGGAATAAAAGAAGTGGAAAGATTCTTAAAAGTTTTCTTAGCATGAATATGCAATTATTGGAAACCACAGTGATCTAATCAATCAATCAATGTTTGCAAGGTTTCCTCTCGTTCTCCTCTACCAATTATCTTTTACTACTCTGTGGATACCTGCCTTACTACTTGCAAGACACTGACAGATTTCTTTTCAGATAACCATTTGACTATGAATAAAAAATTGTCAGGCCTTTTAAAAGGAGAATGGAACCCAGACATCAGTGTGCTTCCAGTGAATGAAGAAGAACAAGAAGAGTAAACAGTGAAAGTTTGAGCAAAATCGGACAACCTGTTCAAGAGTTATGAACTTTGAAAGTTTAAGTAAACCCTTATTATGGGGATCCTTGAGTTGGCAACTCCACAAGCATCTGTGATGTCATTGTGGACAACTCTCCATTCATTTTGTACACAGAATTTCACATTTTCTTCATTTTCAAGAAAATTAGAAATTTGTTTGATTTATTGTTTTAGTATGACATGGCTACATCAATTCTGCAAGCATTTTGGGAAGAATTATGTTGATTCCCGACTTGAAATTTCATAAAAATCTAATTTTCTGAAGATTTATGCACAAAATGAATGGAGAGTTGTCCACGATGACATCACAGATGCTGGCAAAGTTGCCAACTCAAGGATCCCTGTAATAGGGATTTACTGAAACTTTCAAAATTCATAACTTTTGAACAGATTGTCTGATTTTGCTCAAACTTTCACTGTTTACTCTTCTTTCTCATCTCCATTCACTAAGAGCACACTGATGCCTGGGTTGCATTCTCCTTTAATTCATTGACCATTTTCCATTACTAAAAGGCATTGTACCAGTCTCTTTAAATGCCGAATGGAGAGGGGGGGGGGGGGGGGGTGAGGCGGGATGGAGAGGAGTGGAGATGTAACAGAAGGCGGCGACCAAACCTTGAATTGTAATTTTTAAGAGTAGGAGTGCAAATCATGACTATCACCATCAGAAAGGACTCATTCTATATACACCAAATAAACCAACAGCCTGCACTAGTTTCTATCTGTACATCAGTTGCTACATGCGCATTGTTTTTATAGCATTGGGAACTAATTAGGATTCATAAATGAATGAAATACGATCAAACTACATCAACAGACAGCACATATCTTATCATTAAGCTGCATGGAAATAGCGATCACTAAACATAGCAAAATGCCAACGTTGCTAGGGAGCAGGCAGCCCTTAGCAACCAATTTCTGTGCAATTAGTCAATATCACAGTGTTAACTTCAGAGTCCTACAACTTTTTTGTTAGATAGGTGATGAAGTTGAAACTTGCATATGATATTGATCATAGATATGGACAATTTTTGAGAAAGTCTGAAATTATCAGTCATCAGGACTATTGAAATACGCCGAAATATGTATTTTGATGCAATTAAGATTTTGGGTAAAAAAGGTAAAATTTCACATATTTGAGCAAAAAATGTAATGCAAATCATCTTCAAACCCATCGAAAGTGACATCACTGTGTAGGGAATTTAATACTCTTTAATATGATATATCATACGTGAAAAATAGATGTTTTATTAAATATTTACATTCAAAACAGTTCAATACTAGTTTACAAGGCAGCCATTTTGGAAAAATGGTCGCCATTTCTTTTCAGCAGCGTAATTTCAAGGTAGTCCACCTGGAAGTTGTGAAGTATGATCTCCTGAACACATTGACACCCAACAACCTTTTACAGCATTCCGTGTCCCTAAAACCTGTCTTGCCCCCTAGGTATTATCTAAAACATGTATTGGTTGGGTTGTTATGCATATATATGCATATATGAATGAATCTAAAATACAATTACATTTATTAAGAAGTAGTGGCCTCTATTTCCCAAATTGATTCAACCTTTGTTCCCTGGAGAATGCAAAACTTGTTCTCACTGTATTAAATCAACGTTCTTCCCTTTTTTTGATACTTATGTCTGAATTCATGCCCGGCGTGATAAATATTTGGGAAATCTCTCCCTATTAACCCAACATAAAAGAAAAGCTTATGCATGCATGAGTGTTACTGCATGAAGGAAAAGCTTTAAACAAATGCATGTGTATACAGTTCCTAGGACATATAACATCAATGACCACTATTGTCATTCAGAGGTTTCAACAGCTGGAATTTATATCATTGCTTAAGTTAAATTGAAACAAATTTCCATAAACATAAATGTTACTGCAGGAGGGAAACCTTAAAGCAAGTCTAAGAAAAAAAAATGCATTTGTGCATACACAGTCCCTAAGACATACTGCATCAAGGACTATTATTGTCATTGAGAGTTTCAACAGCTGGAAGTTATATATCAATACTCAAATTGAAACAAAATCTGCATGACGAAGAATAACGTTTTGCTGAAAAGGGCACATGCACGCAATGCTATTATCAGACCTCATACTATTATACCATGCATAAATGTGAAAAAAGAATGCAATTCATCTCCTTTTTTCCATGCCATTCCAACCGAACTACGTTCTGTATGCCCACCAGTAAATACGAACAAATATCTTGCCCAGAAAATCAGTGATGATTCAAACTACCATGCATGCAAATAAGCTGGTGACAGAACAATAAGTATCAAGCCTTTGACCCTGCCTTTCCCGATTCAACAAAACATACATCATGTACACTCAATACAGTTCTCGGTTCTTGTACTATACCATAAATGTGAAAAAGGCGATAACTCTCGTTCTTTTTTTTTAACGTTCTGGAAGAAACAGCGGTGTGTTTGTCTAAAGTAATCATCATATTTTAGTTAAATATAAAAAGCTTGCAGAATAAAATCCGTCCATGATTTATCTAGCCTATACGCAGATAAGCTTTAAACAGAACAATATATAATCAGCTCTATCGACATGTTCAATCAATTTCCAGCAAAACATATAACCTCATGTTTACTCAATACAAATCTTATGTACTTTTTAGAGCAGTCAATATCAAGCCTAGTCCTGCGAGTCTTTCGTCAAAACACCACCTCTTTTGCACCCAATACAATTCTCATATGTTAAACCATGATGTGAAAAAAAAGTAATTGACTCATTTTCCATGACGTATCAACCGAACTACGGTCTACATAGCAGTAATCATCAAATATTAACACAACTTGCCCAGTAAAATCATTGCATGCACGAGGCCCCATGCGATAAGCTTTGAATGAATAATTAATGATCAGCTTTGGCAATCCAGTAACACCAAAACATACCCTTAGTTTTGCATCATTCTGTCAACACCACAATAGATTCTACGTATTTTCATTATTTAGAGATAAAGTTCCACTATAAATCAACCTTGCCCTTCACATGCCTACTAATGAGTTTTAAGTTTATCCAATTTTTTTGTTTGCAATAATTATAAGACATTGAACTGATACAGTGTATAAGTTCCAAAATAAGTTTAAATCCACATCCTTTTTTATAATATAATGTTGATTTCATTTTGTTACTGTAATCATCATGTCTTATTATCAGAAACAGCAAAAAGAAAAAAAAAATAATAAACTTTGATAAAGTCAATAAGTGCTTCATCCACCTGATTGTCAAAAAAGAAAAAGAAAAAAAAAATAAAAATTGTCCAGCAGGAGCAGTGCATGATTCATCTACCTCATGAAAATGAGATTGTGACAGAAAAATAAATATATGCAGCTCTGCCAAATTAATTGCAACAACATAACCTCGTGTACACTCATACTATGAATGTGAGAAATGCATTCAAATCTTCTTTTTTTTTCAATGCCGTTCTAACCAAACAACAGTCTATTTTCATAAAAATCATCCTATTTTTTTTAGTATTCTATCACAACTTACTCAGTAAAATCTGTGTATGATTCATGTACCCCATGCAAAAGTTGGTGATAGAAGTATCAAGCCTATAGCCCTGCGAATCTTTCATCAAAACATAATCTGTTTTCCACTCAGTACAATTCTCATATTTAAGCCATGAGTGTGAAAAAATGTAATCAACTTTCAATAAAAATGGGGGGAGAAAAGACTCATTTTTCCATGACATACCACCCAAACTACGTTCTGTGTGCCTAAAAATAATCATCATTTACTAACACAACTTGTCCAGTAAAATCATCGCACAATTCATCTGTGTCATGTGAAAAGCTTTATAAACAAATTAATAATCAGCACTGCCAATCTTCTTCATCACCACAACAAATTCTGTTTTTCATATGGCTGTACATAAGGAGAAAAAGTTCCCTCTAAATCAACCTAGCCCTTCACATGCCTATGCTAATGAGTTTTAATCCAACTTTATTTTTGTTTGCAATAATTATATATAATACACTGAAATGATACAGTAAATAAATTCTGAAACTATATACATTTAAATCCAAACCGAGCACATCCTTCTTTCATAATGTTCATTTCATTGCGTTATTGTGTTACTGCTATTTCGAAACCTATTCCTACTAAATTTCCTTGTAATAACTGGAGTGTTATTTCCTCCCTGTAATATCCTTTCTACTCATGACAAGTCTTACTTTTATCTAAGTGAGATTTTTCATTTTCTTTATTTTACTCTCTGAATGATAAAATCTATTATTATAGATGAGCTGGAGAGTTTTATTTTGGTTTCCTTTTTGTTCGTAAATTTAAGTAATTTGACAGTACTTTGTACTTGTGCTTCGCCTGAATTTAAACATGTATACTGTCAGACGGCTTCTTGCTAGAACTTCTTATAATGAATGTTAGAACACCACATTTCACCACCACATGTCTCGTTGTGTCGAAATCATGGGTGCCAATTTCTTTGGTATTATTTGGCGTAGCTATGTGCCGGAAGTACTTTTCACATAAACAAAGCTCATTGCATGCTCCACGTTGTAACTAAAAAGATGTCATTTTAATAACTAATTGGCACTGGAATAAGAATTTCCGCTACAACATAACATCGCGCCATGTTGCCTATATGTTGTGATCATGCACTGCTAAATTCATTGATCTCTGTTTAGCTGAAACTCTCATATTCTCCTTATTTCAGAATCTTGCAGCACAATTGGCTAGTCGTGTACACCCAGGAGGTGATCATTTTAAAATAATAGCCTTCCTTTAAGGTATCGAAAAACAAATTAAAACTCTACATTTGCACTTCCTCTTCACATAGCTCGAAGCAATACTTCATTATATTTGCTCGGGGGAAAATATCCTGGTCTTCTCAACATTGCAGATACATTGCAGATATCCCACGTAGTACTTTGCTGTTTTTCTCTTCTCTTTTTTTTATTTCATCGCGCTTTATCTCATTCGTATCGTTTGCGACCACTATAATAAATTCATTAACTTTCTGCGAAAAAAAAAGAAAAAGAAAAGGGCATCTGTAGTACCTTATCTTGGGGCGACGTTACCAAAATATTATCGAACGGTACCTTTATCCATGAGTTATGTAGATAATAGCATTCCTTCAGAAATTACGTTGAAAACAGACTCTAATCATTTCTGAGCTGACGGGTGCTCTCCCTCTGATGATACCCAAATTAATTACGTCTTCAGTTTTCCCCTCATGCAATATGTCCTTGAATCACAACCAGTATTTTAGGTCTTCCATTTTCAAACGTTTAACGAAGAAAGGAACTGGGAAGTCGGTGAAGACAACTATCCCTATAGCGCAGCGGCGTTTACAAAACAATCTCGCTGATGATAACAAATACTTTCTTGACTTTAGTTTTCAGTTTTAGTTTACAGTTTTAAACAAGAACTGGCAGTTGAAGGAAGAGAGAGAGAGAAGGAATACCTCTCCCTCGGTACAGCACAAGTATCTTCAGTATGAAGTATCTTCAGTTTTGAAATAGAACTCGTGTCTGATGAAAAACACTCTCCCTTCATAGTGAAAAAAGTATCTCTGATGTGCTCTGATGATAGCCAAATTATTCTAAACACAACACAAAAAGTAACTCCCCCCTAATTCAAAACAGCATAACTTATTAACGAAGAAGTTTTGAGTAAAATAATTTGGCAGGAGTGTTCCTACACTTATTGCCTAACTTCGGCGTGAAAAAGAGATTGATCTATTAAGCCATGCATGAGTAAGCAGACATTAAAGGCAAAAATGTCACTTTTCAAAAGTCACATGAGTCATTTTGGGGAATCTGTGAAACAAGCTTTTTCTGGTGTTGTTTAAGTGCTGTTGATGTTTATTTAGATTGTGTCATGGTTGAGTGAGAACATTTTTAACGATGAAGCAAGAAATGTTAAAAGATTACTGTTTAATGCTGGAAAAACGACTACCTGGTATTTTCACATAATGTGCTGATTAATGTTGGTTGATGCCAATTCTTTCCATAAACTGAATGGATTTTGTAAATTTAGGAGGGCTGAACATCACTTTCTTCAAAAAATTGTGTTTAACCAACTGTAATAAAGATGAAAAGTGTCAGGGATAGGCATGACGGGGTCAAACAATGGAAGAAGCCAAATTCGTCAAAAGTTTTGTTTCACAGACCCCCCAAAATGACTTTTGAAAAGTGACATTTTTGCCTTTAATGTCTGCTCACTCATGCATGAATAGACGGATCATTCTCATTTTCACACTGAAGTTAGTCAATAAGTGTAGAAACACTCCCGCAAAATTATTTTGCTCAAAACTTTTTCGTTAAAAAGTTATGCTATTTTGAATTAGGGGGAGTTACTTTTTTGTTGTGTTTAGTTTCCAGTTTTCAAAACAAGAACTTGCAGTCAAAGAAAGAACAAGGAATATTCTCCCTCTGTACACTGACAATAAGCAAATATTTTAATCTTCAGTTTTTAAACGAAAACCTACCAATTAATGAAGTAAACTGCCTTGGGTGTAATACAAAGAACAGTATCTCTGATGAAAACCAAGTATTTAAGTCTTCATTTGTTTTTTTTTGTTTGTTTTTTTTCAACCGGGAAGTGGCAGTCAACGAAGAAACACTGTTCCTCATTTCAGCACAGAAACAACTTTTTCCCTTTTTCTTTGCAGAAGAGCTGGCACTGAGTTTGTGAAGAAAAGAATGAAAAATAAAACTCTCAGTCATCTCTGATGATAAAACATTATTTAAGACTCAGTAACTGGCAGTCTATGAAGAAAATTAAAGTCCTACTGGTTTGAAATGTTTGAAATCAATTGCTCACCACTTCTCCTTTGTCATTTATGAACACCAGTGTAGACCTGTCTAATTCCCTCCTTCCATGTTCTCCTCTGGCATGTCTGGCAAACTCTCCACGAAGTTTCTCTGTTTTGCTATCGGCAGCCATTTTCTGTCGACGAACAATTTCGCAGGTTCAGATCTAGAAAAATAAGCCAGCTTTCCTGCCTTTCTTGCTGCAAATAGAACCGGCATTTGTGCTTGTCTTGACCTTCTTATGCGCAAGGGAATGTCCTCCCTGATTGACATTTTTGTTCCTTTCAGATTTTTTGCGTTCTGCATGATGTTTTCTCTGTCGGCGTATCGCACGAAACGTGCCTTGATAGGGCGTGGCGTCGATGTCGCTGCAATTCTATGCACGCGCTGGTATTCTATCCTATTAGCTTCCTCTTCAGTCAGTTTGAGTGCTTTTTAGTAAAAAAAAATCCTTCATAACTGCCCTTATGTCTTCACCTTCCTTCTCCGGTAGTCCCATGAAGATCAGATTCTCTCTTGCCACATACGCAGACAGCTTATCGACTTCCAGTTGCAGAGTCGATTCTTTTTCCACCACTTTCGCTTCCATCACCTTCAGTTTTTCCTTCGTTTCTTCTAACTTTTTACTTTGATAGGCAATGGCTTCTTTCACATCTTTGAAGAGTGACCCAATCTGTTTCATCTGTCCTTTCAAACTGGCTGCGAAAGATGAAAACTTTTCCTCTAACCTTTCCGTTTGCTGCTCCAGCAGCCTTCGAATGGTGGGAAGCAGACTGACATCAGGGCTCGGCGGGGAGCCGGCTTCAGCCCGCGGTCTTTTCGAATTTCCTTTCCCACTATTACGTGAAGTACTCGCCATGCTTTATGTACTGGTTGGGAGAGGCTCCAGAAAACACGTCTTCACACACCCATAATCGGATACATGCATACATTCACACATCCGCACGCGCACACACACACACACCCGTCCACATAGACAGACAGAAAAGTACATTTAATCTTTAAAACATCCTTAAATATAAATGACATACAAAAATTTGATCTCAGCCCCACTCTGTGCGCTCCAGTTTTGCGTCAATATTTCCGAAAAAGAACTCCTTCAGCAAACTTGCTGTCCCGGACTGTTCTTGATTGGTGATGAACGTCGGCTTTAATGGTATATACACAGTACAGTCGATCGTGGAATACGTCGAGTGCGTTGAGCAGTATCTCGGGGATTCCCCAGTATTGCGAAATATGAACTTAGACTAGCAGACACAGACCCTATTCTGATACCTAACCTAAGCACGATTCTAAAAAAACTTGGGTAGAGCCTAAAGTTGCCAGTCTCTGGCTAATTCATTTTAGGAGCACCTACAAGTATATATATAGTACATGGACTAATGTACACGGACTATATTCCTAAAGTTGAGGCACTCGAATACGAGTTTCGATTGTCTGTATGGTTGGGAATGCAAACTAATACAAACCAGTGTGAACATGGCAAGAATGCTATTGTTCTTGTGTGACGTGTTAACTATGCCGTGTATTTTGGTGTATATCTTACGAACTGCCGTACAGGTATTCGATTAGTATCTGTAGGACAGTCCAGCTTAAGCGAAGATTTGAACTTTTCCTGATAATGGTGCAGTCACACCGGCCAGACCGACCTCAGACCGAATCAAATTTTTCTGAATTGGTGTGGTTGGGCACTGTTGCATGCCAAACATCAAACCGACAACCCCGATTCCTCCTGGAACCCATGTGCGATTACATCCTGCTTGCATTTTGTTTTGTTTTTTTGTTTGTTTGTTTGTTTGTTTGTTTGTTTATTTGTTTGTTTGTTTGTTGTTATTTATCATCCCGAATGTTAAATTCTAAATTAAAAATTAAAAATTTTAAAATTTAAAACGGCACATATTCCGTTGTCAACCAGTCAAAGGGTGGGTCAAAATGCAACTTTGTGATGATTTTTGGAAACATACCTTATTGGAAGGGTAATTTTATATATTGTACTTAGGACGTTGATTCCAAATTTTAGAAATGGGCATAAAGTCACTTTTTCAAGCATTTTGAAGGAGGAGGGAGGGGGAATTATGACTTTTAAAACTTGAATCTACTCTGCCCCAACCCATCCTATCTCCACACGTTAGGTACCTATGGAGAAGAGATCGCAGAACGTTCTTTGAGAGGAAAGAGGAAAGAGAAAAAAGGAAAAGGAGAGAAGAAAAAAAGGAAAAAGAAAAAAAAATAGAAGGAAGAAAAAGAAAAAGAAAAGAGAAACAAGAGAGGGGAAAAGGAAAAGAGGAAAACAAGGAAGAAAATGGATGAATAAACAGTGATGACAAGGTAAAGAGAAGAAAAGTCTCAGAGAGAGAAAAAGAGGTTCCGACGTTGTGCTTGCGGGTACAGTGTAGACGTGGAGTCTATGGAAAAGGGTGTATAAATTTTTTCGCTCGCGGCGCTCCCTCGTATAATATTCACACAGGGGATCGTTTCCGAAAAGTAAAATAATTCGGCACGTGAGGTTACCGAATATATGATTTAGATATCTTACTGGTCTAAGTGTATTTTGACGAAATAACATGAAAAAGAATGAATATTTTTCCTCGCTCGCTCGTATAATATTCAAGCACGGGATCCTTTTGGAAAACAGAAGAATTGGGCAAGCGAGGTAACCAAATATATAATTTAGATACCTTTCGGCCCATTGTGTATTTTTATGAAGAATAATTACCTCAACCATGAAAAGGAGTATATATATTTTTCCTCGCTCACTTCGCTCTCTCGTGTAATATTTAGATACAGGATAGTTTTTGAAAGCGAATGAATTCGGCAAGCGAGGTGACCGAATATATGATTTAGATATCTGAAACTGGCCTAAGTGTATTTTGACGAAATAACACAAAAAAAGGTGTATAATTTTCCTCGCTCGCTCGTATAATATTCAAATACGGGATCGTTTGGAATAACAAAAGAATCGGGCAAGCGAGGTGACCAAATATATAATTTAGATACCTTTCGGCCCATCGTGTATCTTAATGAAGAATAATCACCTCAACCAGGAAAAGGGAGTATAGATATTATTCCTCGCTCGCTTCGCTCGCTCGTATAACATTTAGATACAGGATGGTTTTTGAAAGCGAATGAATTCGGCAAGCGAGGTGACAAAAATAATTTAGGTATCTAATATAGGACCTTCGTATATTTTGATGAAGAATTATCACTTTTACCATGATAAGGAGTATATATATATTTCCTCGCTTGCAAGCGAGGTGACTGAATAGGCTATCTTATTGGTCCTAATGTATTTTGGTGACGAAATAACACGAAAAAAAAGGGTATATTTTTTTCTCACCCGTATAATATTTAGACGCAGGATGTTTGGGGAAAGCGAATGAATTCTGCAAGCGAAGTGACCAAATTTATGATTTAAATATCGTATAGGCCCATCTGGTATTTTGATGAAGAATCATCACTTCTAAAACGAAAAAGAGATTCATTTCCCTGCTCGCTGCGCTCGCTTATATACATGTAAAAGTCACCAAATCTGGTTGAACATGTTGAAATTAAATGAAAATGTGTAGGAGAGACGAAGGAAAATGTGATAAAGGCACGCAATTGAAAGTGTCCCATGGGCTTTATACGGTTTAAGTAGTAGACGCTGGTTGTCGGTGATCGATGGCAATGTTTGTCGGTAATCAGTGGCCTCTACACCCCCCCCCCCCCATTGAAAAAGGTCTAGCGACGCCCCTGGGAACGGCAACCATAACATAATTGACTAAACTTAATAATGCTCCCATTTTAAAGCATTTTTGATGCCCCTGATTCACGGGACTATAACGATAAATTTTCTGATGTTCTTCCTCCCTTCCTCCGGTGAGCATGCTGACAATGTCGATCGATGCCCCTGCTATAGACGAATATTTTTTCGAAAACTTCGTTCGACCCCATCAAATAAAATTCTTTATTGGATACATGTAATTGAAAAATTTGTTTAATAAAGATTTTTTTTTCTTCAAAAGCTCATTCTCTGTAATCACTTCGTTTATGGCCTCTGAATTGCGGATGACTATCTATTTCCAACTTCATATATTTATCTTCTTCTTTATGTGCCGTGCCAGAGTCTGACGTTGGCGGCCATGAGTCTGTCCTATCTTGAGCCCAAGATAGGACAAATTTCAGTCGTATGGCCTCAAGATAGGATAAGTTTCAGATGCATGGCCGCCAACGTCAGACTCTTTCGAGGCACATAAAGAAGAAGATATTTGTCTTCATAAATTATAAAATCAATATTGTATGTAACTTACAATGCACGATTTTCTTCATTTGGGATCTCAAAAATTTTCAGCTCGCTCTTCGCGCTCGCATTATCCATCATTTCCTTTATGTTCAGGAAGAGTTTTTTTTATTCCTTAATTAAAGATAACTATTTCAAGATATAGGCGCATCTACTCCGCGAGGGGGGGGGGGGGGGATGGGTGGTGACCCACAAAATAATCTTATTTATTACGCTACTGAGCGCAGCCTTAAACCATACGTTTCTCCTCGGTTCGGGCGGTTTTGAAAAATTCCGGTTCCCCCTACTGGAGAATGCTGGATCCGCCCCTGAAATGTTTTCAGTAACACACAATGAAACAATAAAACGCCGCATTTTTAAAAAATAACTTATAACTCACACCCTCTCCGTATAATGGACTGTTCCTCATTAATATCCTGTTTGGGGAAGATTTTTCTGCCAATCTTTGATGGAAAAAGTACGGTGGGGGTTTGACATAAAAGAAAAAAAATCGAGATGGTACGAATGATTCATTAGGTATTAACAGATATATTCCCAGAGGTAGCTCTCGAAGTCATGTGTAGTTTGGGAGCAAATAGCCTTCAAACACTGGCTTGTCACACATGTATGTATTAAATGACAAGCTGGTCATGGTGACCTTTTTTGACCAGAGTACGGTGGACGAACTTTAGAACGAGATAGGACATGAGGGTTTCGATGAAAGTGCATTACTCAAAGTTTGTTATAGCGGGTTGTAGCAATTGCCAACCCCAAAATAGAATTTTAATGATTTTATTGGGAAAGTCCATGAACTATATTGTTATGCTGCACGACTGTGACGCTAGAGGGCGCTGCCAAATGAGACAAAACAGAGCCATATGGCTGTCATTCAGTATCGATGTATCAGGGAGGTGAGTCTCTTCCCACCTCCCTGGATGTATCATGCATGACTTCGATTGCGCTTTTGTATTTTACTTTTGAGTGCTTTGGTTAGTTAATCAGTATTAATGTCGCCACTGATTTGGTATACGATGATGTATAAGTGGTGCGCGAGGTCGATCATATCATAATCTTCCATGACTTTCTAGCTAAAAGTCAAAAGTGATTGAGTAATTATAGAATTGTATATGAAAAGGGAATATGGCATAATCTGTCTCATTATTTAGAATAGGGGTTTCAGAGAATAATTGTGGAAACTGGAAAATGCGATCAGCAATGCATTTTTTAAAATTTTCGTATACTTTTCAATTGATACAGAAATAAAATGAAAGGACTGATTGAAATATAGGAGGAAGAGTAATAGAGGGCGACAGGACACTGCATGGTTGATTAACAAGGCTATTCATGCCAGGGATGGGGGTGGTTACGGGGGAAGAGTTTTGATATTCAAGTTCCCTTTCCTCATCTCTTTTTACACTTTTTTTGGGGCGGGGAGGGGGGGGGGGGGGTCTCGTCATGCCTCCTAGGTAAATAATTCCATACAACCATTGGTACTCACTGAGTTCAAGGAGTTATGAAATTTTGAATTTATGAGATGTCATGCAAAATTTGACATATCTGTAGGCCTGCATTAATGAACCATTGTCAATGACTTATAATAATATAAAACCTTTACTCAATGAAGCTAACTTTGAACAAAATGATTTTTGGGAAACTAGCTTTTATTTGAATATATATTGCCCATGATTTCCGTAACATTAAGTGCAAATTTTTAGGAGTACATTGGATGCAATATTCTATAAGATTTCTTAAAATTAAAAGTGACACATCGTCCTCAAAACCTAATTCTCTTCATGGGGGGGGGGGAGGACATGGAAGTAAAACGGGATTTTTTTTTTTTTTTTTTTTTTTTTTTTAGAGGGATGAGGGAAGTCATGGAAGTAAAAATGAATCAAAATACATAAGCAGTACTGCATGTACATGTAATATGCACTATGAAATGTATATACAAGCAGAGAGATCCTGAAATATGGGTTTACCTGGATATGAAACAGTGCAATCATAAACCATTCGTTTGTCATCTTTATGAGTCTACAATACTTTTATCACATCGTGTTACATAACAGTCAGGCAAATGTATGAAAAATATATGTCAAATTACAATTGCAATATGGCATGGTTCTAGCAAACTCAAATGAATAAAATTACTGAACGACAAAAGATGATATAATCTAACATCTTGATGAAAAATAAAACATAACATTTAATACTTGTGTAAATGGAACAGATTGCCATAAAATGTAGGAGTTGCCTCTTTTTGCTTACATTGTCATGGCCTATATCATGCGGAATCGAGCATAACATAAAAATCGAAACTGTTATCACTGTTGAAATTTATGTCTCACAATTCTGGTTAGAAACTGATATGCCTATTGAATACAAACCATTATCGAGTGCCTGGGATATAGTTGCCACTAGCTCTTTATATAAGTTTGAGTACTTTTACTCTTTCAATGCACCGTCGTTACCTAAGAGATAGTGAAATTCAGCACGAAAACAATAAGTGGCAATACCACTATGCGTGTTCTGAGAGCCGGAAAGCGTTAATCCTTAAGAGTTCAACTGAATTATAGAAATAATGATACATGCAATCTAACTTGGCGCTTTCAACATATTCAACATGTGTTTCAAAGCTCTTTACATGCGATTACATAACATTAATACAAAACAATCAAATAGCATACATAATATCAACATGAATTAACAACCTATACTAGAATACTGGCATATATTAACATGTAAGACTCAGAACTTGAAGAACAAACCGATGCGTTTTAGCACAGATCGGATTCAAGAGTAGTGGCCTGACGGATACATAAGGGAAGACTGTTCCAAAACGTGGGAACACTGACTGAAAAAGCACATTGGCCATAGCGAGTAGGTGCAGGAGATAGAAATAAGTGTGAAGAAGAAGATCTGAGATTGCAAGACATTGGGGCTTTATTAGAAACAAGATTTTGGAGGTATGAAGGTGTGAATCCATTTCTGATTTTAAAAACAAGAATAACGTGTTGTTCTGTAGAACTCTAATAGAATTTCTGCTCTCATTTTCCTTAATCTTATTTTTCTAAAGTCATTTTTCTAATCTTATTTTCGTATTTTATATCATGTCACATATGTTAATGTCAGTATTTTGTGAATGTTATATTTCGTGTATATCTCTTGTATGTATGATTATTGTATTTTTTGATGTATTTGTCCTAGAGGGCGTACTTGGAAAGCAGTTTATTTTTACTGAATCAACCTACCCTCTATTTTAAATAAAACTTTAAGAAATGAATGAATAAATAAATAAATAAATAAATACATAAATAGATAAATAAATAAACTTTAAACTGTATTCGTTTGTCAATGGGAATTTAGCCCCGGAGGGAGCGTGGAATGGGTGTGAGTGGTCTCGTAATTTTGCTTTTACATGCAGTTAGCCGTGCCCTGCTGTTCTGAATCCGTTGTAGCGGAAATAACACAATAATGTTAAGAGACTCTATTACAATAATCAGGGAGGTGAGAAGAGACCTCCCTGCATTAATCCAAGTGTGATGATACAAACACGTGGATAAGACATTCAGTGGAATGTTGGTCTAAATCAAAGATCGTGCGCTTTATGATCTTTGGTCTAAATAACGCCTCTGCACGGTCTGCCTATTCCATAATACCATACGAGGCTACCCGACAGATTTTACGAATATGTGTATCTATTTGCAGTTTGTCAAGAAATACTCCAAGATCCCTAACAGAATTAGACACCTTCAGAATATTTCCGTTCATCTTAAGACTCAAAAGTGGGTTGGTCTTAAAATGGATTACGTCAGTCTTGGATATAAATTAAGCATGAGCTTGATTGAATGAGCCCATGACTGAACTTCATCAGTACATTTCACAGTATCACTAAAGGATGATTCATGCTCACTATGACTGAAAATAACATACAATACTACATACATCATAATGAGCCATGATATCACTTATTATGGACCGGTGTAAAGGATATATGTTTTCTGTGTGCAGTCAAGGCTTGATATAATATTGCGTAAGGAGAGAAAAAGAAAAAAAAAGGGGAGGGTTCCTTATATACAGGCCTAAATTGGAGGGAAAATTTTTCAGCGCGCGCAAGCTTTCTTACACCTGTCATACGCCTGGCGTGAAAATCGGTATTCCTTTTATACGTGTACTATTAGCTTCCATCGAACACTACCGTAAATCTACTACTGCCTTAGTTCTACGATTTCGGCATTCAATAATCAGCAACAAGCAACACCGCTGATAACATCAAGAAACAACAACAACAACAACCAAAAAGAAAAAATTCTTCCTGAGCAGATTTATATGGTACTAATATTTATGCACTTCTGACGCGCCTATGGCGCGCCGTTTGCCCAATAATGTCACAAACACTGTTTATCGCGGATAAATATTGTTTATCGAGCGAAAAACACTGTTTAACGAGCGATAAAAACTGTTTTTCGCGGAAAACACTGTTTATCGCCGAGAAACACTGTTTTTCGCTTGATAAACAGAGTTTTTCTCGATAAACACTGTTTATCGCCGATAAACAGAGTTTTTCTCGATAAACATTGTTTATCGGTCGATAAACATCTGTTTCCGATGAACACTGTTTATCGCCGATAAACAGAGTTTTTCTCGATAAACATTGTTTATCGGAAACAGCTATTCATCGACCGATAAACAGTATTTATCGAGAAAAACTCTGTTTATCGAGCGATAACAGTGTTTATCGACATTATTGGGCAAACGGCGCGCCATACGCCCCTGATGTTTAATGTAAATCAACGACTGAAGTGATGGGTTCGCTACAATGCGGGCATTCAGGGATCAGCTCGGCAATGCTTCTGAAGACATCATGACCACAAGCAAAGACAATTTTCTTCTTAATCAGGTGTTCCAGTGGCTTGACCCTTGATCGGAGGGTGACAAGTTCTTCATCTTTTTGTCGGAGTTCAGCTTGTAGTTGGTCAAAATCAGCTAAAGATGCAAAATGCATAGAAAAGATAAATGCAAATTTAAATTTCAATATAATTTCTACATCACTGTTTAATATAATAATAATAATATTGAATATTGAATATTTGTATAGCACATGTATCCACCAAACAAGGTGCTCAAGGCGCTGAAATATTGCCCCGGCTCAGCTAGGCTACCAATTAGAGTGCTCACAGCTTTCAAGGAATTCCTTCCTGCCGGTACCCATTTACCCCTGGGTGGAGAGTCGCAAATGTGGAATTAATGTCTTGCCAAAGGACATTAGTGCCGTGGTGGGATTAATAGTTGACATTCAAATTTAGAACACTTCACTCGCTTGATTCATTTCTATCATTACCTATTACCTACTTGATCACAATACTACCAAAATCAAGAAGATTTCTTACATTTCCTTTTCAAGTAACTTTTCCTCTATACGGATTTTGATTTTTCACAAATTAGCATGATATTCGAAACTGCAGAGCAAGAAAAAAACTCGTTAGACATGTTAGACATACCATTCAAAGCAGTGGACAATTAAAATAAGAAAGAACGGGATATAAAATTCTAAGTATACCATAGCAACTGAGCGACAGAAGATCGATGATGTTATCTGATATTCAATATTTTTACGAACAATGGTGTTAGGTCATTAAAAAAAATTCATTCTAATTTAAAAACTCAAATCAATTGGCTTAAAAAAACAAAGTAAAATGCATTATATACAATAATATAAACGAGATAGGCCTATGTTACGTTATGGTTTAGATATAATTAATCGATTATTTAGTACATTTGAGAACTAAAATGACAAACTGAAAAAAATTAGGTGAGCCAAAGGAAAGGAGAGAAGGATGAGAGATTAACTTGGGATTTCATTTGGTATTTTGGATGCTGGCCCTCTAAAAGTTAACTACCATACTTTTAATGTCATTAAGTGTATTTATCGATTCACACCTATACTGGAATCTTTCACTTCGGGTCTTGCTGATCCTTTCTGTTTCACATCCGTTGATTTTTTCTGGCTTCTATAACTCGTTGACACCAAGCGTGAGGAGTTCCTAGAGCTTTGTTTCGTTGACTTGGACCTAACAGTACTCTTCTTCAGGAGATTAGATAAAGAGTTACCTCCAGACTCATTGCTATCGGTTTTCTTGGTCACATGACGTAAGGGACGATTGGATGTGCTCTGCTGTCTGGCGATGTCTTTCCTGCAAATGTTTGAAGTATATTCGGAGATACATTAAGTACGATACGATGGTAAATAAAACAAGATGAAGGCGATCATTTCTCCTATAAGCCTAACTTTATGGCTCAAACTGTTGCTTAATTATTGTGATAACCAGAGGAAAAGAAAAAAAACCAACAAAAACCCTAATAATTGCATGTCAACTGATCTCTTTGACTTTTGACCTTCGACTAGACGTCCCAATAAGTGATCTTTTTTGTTTCCTCATAACAATATTATAGTGATGAAACTTAAATCTTTAATTTCATTCGTATTGTCCTCTATGACCTCTGACCTTTCCCTTCCTTTTGGAAGGTGCTGTAAAGGCAGATTACTCTTCGGAAATGATTAATTATTCATAATTTTCTGTATAATTACACAATCATCATACCCTCTCTGAGAATGAATTTCAGCTAGAGCATGCAGGAGGGAAGGCTGGGTCATGGACAGCATTTGACGGATGGTTATCCCACCAACATTGTAAGCATCCAGGTCAGCTCCATGAGAAACAAGGAAAGCAACAAGAGCATCCCCATTCGTTTTAATCCCAAGGTGTCCCCACTTCTTCTTCATCTGCAAACAAAGAATGATGGAAGACGTGAATCTTACGAAGAAAATGTGAAGCTCTTTTGAGGGAGAGGTTGGAATAATTTGTGAATGGCCCTGTGTTGTGTACAACATGCGCTGACTTCAAAGGGGAATTACATAATATTTCTGAGAAGTCCGTATATGCTTGCCAAATTGCCGACATTTTTGTTGCCAAATATGATGTGACTATAGGGATGCTGATTTCGTCTACATGTACAGCAAAAGAGTCATATTTTACTATGCAACAGCTCATTCGAGCTCATTAAGCAAGACCTACTGCCTTTGTATCTGGGAACTACAAATTCTCGTAGGCTATCGATCTCGTGGGCCATAGGTCTTAAAAAGCACAGAAAATGCTACTCTTCCTTCGATGACAATGTACCATTACGAATAAGAGCGATTTAATTTTGACTACCAGTATTCTATAGTCTCTATTGGGCGATGCAATTTTAAATCGCTATTTTTCGCGTGAAAGTTTTCCCTCCAGTTTTCCATTCATGTTGGTTCACAGTAGTACCCTGGAAAATCATTCGTAGAAGGGCCGATTAATGAGAACTCGGACCTCCCATGGATTACCTCGACCATATAGGGTTCCTCTTTCAAGTATTTCTCTTGAGCACGTTCGATGGCATTGAGTGCAACCTGCAGGGATGTGTTTCTAGAGCCGTGAAGAATGTTAGGGTCAGCACCATTCTTAACGAGGACGTCCACCACCTGGAATTGAAAGTAGATGAAGGCAGCATCGAGAGGAGACAGTCCACGTAAGTTTTCCAACGCATTCACATCACAGTGTCCCTGTTAGGACAATTTGAAGAAAAAAGAAATCAAACTCATACAGAACATGCAATATATTTGAGAATGTAACATAGATCTGTGACTCGTCTACACCTAGCTGGCGTATCTGAGTATAATGCTGGAAAGATATTTCCTGAATACTTGGGTGGCTTGTTAAAGGTAGCAAGGTAACCGGGATAATCATGTGATTGCAGAGCCCTCTGGAAGTGCAACATTCATTGAATTTGTGTGGGTAAAAATGACATACAAATATTAATAACGATGATGATAATAATCATACATTGTAATCATGATCATTATTATTGTTATCATTATTGTTATCATTACTATTATCATTATAACTATCAGTGTTGGGTGTCTTGAGGCATGTCTCGGTCTCGAGACATGTCTCGAGACAGTGATTGTGTACCTCGTGTCTCGTCTCGGTCTTCGTCTCGGCTGTTCTGGACACAAAGGTCTCTGTCTCGGATCCAACGCTGATAACTGTTATTATCATTATTTCATATATGTTTATAATCTGATTCTCATCTGATTTACCTTTTTGATCAATAGTTCTGCAGCATTACGTGAACCTTTGAACACAGCATGAAACAGAGGAGTTCGGGCCAATTCATCCCTTGCTTCCACCAGTCTCGGTACCTTGTCCAAAAGTTTTGTTATCGCACTGTACACAAAACAATCAGTTAAGGATTATTTTCAGTGGCGTAATGAGCCAAATATTCTTTTTGAGGGGGGGGGGGGGGCTGCGCTATGAAAAAATGAGTGGGGGTCCATATGCTAACAACCAAAAAAAAAAAGAGAGAGAGTCCTCAATGAAAATGAAGAATCACAGAATCCAAAAAGGGTCCAATCAGCTAGACATTCATATAATGACAATTTTGAAGAGATACAAACACATTATTGAAGAAAAAGTAAACTTGGTCGGAATAATTTTTTTTCGGGGATGGGGGAGCAGCGACCCCCACCAGTACGTCGGTGCTTATTGTTCTTACAGAGAGCAGGGATAGGGAGTGAACACGGGGAGTTACACGAGGTTTCCAAATGGATCGCTTGATAGTTTGGCTTGAGAGCCAGTCGATTTCAGGTTTGAGGGCTGGGTGATATACATGTGCATCTGAGGAACGGCAACTTTGAAATTTCCATTGGTGTAAATCTCGGGGGGTTATGGTATACGTTCCCCCATTTGTTAGAAGGGGATGGCGTATACAAATATATCTCCCTCAAAAAGAAGAAATAATACTTTCATCTATCAATCAAAAAAATTATCACTAATTTTGTTATTTACTAGATAAATCTATGTATCCACCTATTTGCCTATTTGCTAGTTCCCCCTGAACTAAGCTGTCATTCGAGAACTAAAAGTCAAAACGCGCATGCGTCCCCCGAGTAGCACCTTCCCATCCACCAATCACGGCCAAGCAGACGCCATGTTCTTCCTCGATCAAGACAAAGTCCTAGGACATGTTGTCAAACAAGGAGAGGGGCTGGTGGGAGGGTCATAGGTGGATACATAGATTTATCTAGTAAATGACAAAATTAGTGATAATTTTCTTGATTTACAGCAATAAATCAATGTATCCACCGGAATAGAATCCGGGTGGCATGTCTTAAGGGAAGAGGCTAACAAGGGGGAAGACGACGACGCAGCTCCAACCATGCAAAGGTAGTAAACCTCACCTCCCGAGGGAACGTCCTGAACATTAAAGATACGGACGTAAGGAGTTAGGAGAACGTTAAGGCTGCACGCCCTATATCCTCCAAAGGAGCACCCAAAAGGAGCGCTCAGGAGGTACAAAACCTTCAGGAAACGCGCGCCCAAACAAGCAGATTGGATAGCTACGATAATCCGACGGGATAAATCTCCCGAGTGGCTGGAGAAAAGGGTGACGGGAAAGAGAAGGAGCTGATTATTCTAACGAAAGACCTTAATCCCATCCAAGTACCCCCATTGGGAGCCCTAACAGGATACCAAGTTCTGTCTCCTTTAGCGAAAGCATTCGTAGAGGGACTCATCTCTTCGAAAGAAAGTTGAAGGATAGGCGAAACCTTGCCTTTCCCCCCGATACGCCCGGGCGCTGTGGGGATAGTCTGGAAGTGCTTCCCTTTTACCCGGGGCGATATTGAGAAGGAGCGGCCTTGAACGAGACTGGTGTGAAAAGTTTGCACTTCGGCCCGAAAGGGCGAATATACAAAATCTTCACAAGGAAGACTGAGGGAGTCAACCGGCGATTTGCTGGTCGTTACAAGAAAAACGATCTCAGCCTATGAGACAGGTAGGGAGAATTAGACACTCCCTTAGCGAACCTCAGTGGACTGCGGCGATAGCCGAAACAAGGTAGAGAGCGATCTGCCTCAAAGAGGGAGATCAGAAGTCAGAGGTAACACCCCCTGAGGTGGGCCGAGGGAAAACACCCTCCTCCTCACATTAAACAGAGAAAGCTTCTAATCTCGAGTTGTAAACAGCTCGAGTAGATTCCCTGCGGCTCTGGACCAAACCTGGAAGGTTCTCTAAGAGAGACCTGCCGAACTCGCGTCCTCCTCAATAGAGGGCCAAGCAGTCAAATGTAGAGCCACTGGACGATGGTGGAGGACCCCCAAAAGGGGTCGTGAAACTAGGTTTGCTCTCTGGAGAGTGGTTGACCGTCCAGAAGAGAGGGTGAGAAGACCAAGGTCTTCTCGGCGAACAGGGTGCTAAGAGCCATAATCACGCCTGGTCCTCCTGAACTTCCAGGGGCCTGAGGAATTAGGACAAACAGAAGGAAGGCGTAGAATCAAAAGGTTCCCCCAAATGAGGGGAAAAAAGCGAGGGCCCAAACTTCCCGATCTCGCACTCTAGAACAGTATCTCGTAAGGCGATGAATGAGAGATGTTGCAAACAGAACTATCTCTACAAGGGCGCAAACTGAGCTGAGGTAGTCTAAGACCTCCTGGTTCCGGGCCCTCCCGGAGGGAAGATGTTTTCCCCGGGACAGAAAATCTGTAATCAGATTGTCTTGGCCGGGAATGAAGAAGGTTGTCGGTATAACCCAATGGGACCAACACCATCTCCACAGCTTGGCGAATGATCGTTCGAAGACTTTGAACGAGACCCGCCTAGCCTGTTAATAAAGACAGTAACAGTGGTATTGTCTTTATTAACAGGCAACAGAACGGCACGTCCCACAAATTCTGGAATTGGTGGAGAGAAACGAAATTGCCATCAACTCCAGGACATTGATATGGGGGATGGTGCACAAGTGTGACCAGTCCCCCAAGACCAAATGGTCCGCACAAAGGTAGTCTCACCCCAGAAGTGAGGCATCCGTCAATTGTCTTTCAGTCTGGTATCTGAACACAAAGTGAAACTTTACGCATGAGTGAATACATTCATTTATTCATTCCAAGGTGCCGACGTAAAAGTTGCAAAAAATACAGAAAATTATCTTTTTTAAGTCAAGGAACTTGAGATGCACAGCTCTATTGCACTGAAAATTGCAAATAAAGCATGATAAAAATTTGCATGGTTCGTTGTACTTGAAAAGGAAATCAACCTTCAAATCTAAAAATGGACCAAGGAATAGCCAAAATGGCGTAGCATGGAAGATTAAGGACAATGCATAGTGGGTGCAGAGGCGTCGGACCCCTGTGAAAAGGCCAGTCTGTCCCATGAGTGGTAAATAAATAAATAAAATTAAATCAAAATTGAAAATCCTTGAGGCGTGGGGGAGGGGTCAGCCCCCCCCCCCCCTCGATTTTTTTTTTTTTTTTGAGGCAAAAATATCATTTTGCCGCCAAATAATCCAAACTGAAAAAGAAAAGAAAGGAAGGGAAAAATTGAGACTAAAAAAGGAAAAGAAAAGAAGGAATGTGAAAAGAATGAAAATGGGAAACCGGGAAGCGCTCGCTCGCATTTAAGTATCCAATGCCCATGATAGTTACTATTCTTATGAGGGGAAAGGGTTGCATCTTTTGTCTCTATCTATTGTTATACTATTCTTGTACTCATCGAATCGTAAGAATATAACCAAGACTGAATATCACTACAAGAAATTAAGCGGTAAGTTGACCTAAAAAGACAAATACACTTTCCGTAAATAACGGCCTATAGATTTTTTAAAAACTCAAAATGTTTTGTTCGGTCGCGCGCTACTCTCGCTCCCAAAAGCTAGAAACAAGATTATTTCACGTAGCAAGCAGCTTAATTTAGCAGCGGGATTCCATAATATAATATTTGGGTAGCGGGGTGCACTGGGTGAAAAGATTACAAAAACCGTTCTACTGTTTTTTATGACGAATCAAAAGTTTTTTGTCGGTCTCTGACTTTGATTGCTCGTAGAAACAGAATGGTTTCGGACGGCAAGCGAGGTAGCTAAATAGAGTCATATTCGGCACACAGGTAATCAGTATTTTATTTATATATCCTATAGGCTTATTGTGTTATGAAGAAATAATACCTCCACCATGAAAAAATGGTATATTTTTCCTCGCTCGCTGCGCTCGTTGGTTTTATATTAATCGTTTTGGAAAGAAGAAAAAAAAAAGAATCAGCAAGTGAGGCTACCGAATTAATAATGTAGATTTCTCATAGGCTCACAGTGTAATTTACTAAAGGAGTTACTACTTCTACCACCATCAAAAGGAACGTGTGTTTCCTCGCTCGCTCGTAATATTTAGAAACATGCTTTCGGACAGCAAAACTGTACTAGCGACGTACCAAAATAGGGTCATATTTGGCAATGTACCAAAATAGAGTCATATTAGGCAGCGAGGGGACCAGATATATATTTTCGATATCATATAATAGGCCTATAGGGTATTTTGATGATAAAACACTTCTCTCATAACAAGAAATTTATTATTTTTCGTTCACTCGCCTTGCTCGCTCGCAAAATTTTAAAAAAAAAGTTAGTTCAATATCTAGCAATTTTTTCCCCAAAACATTTTCCCAAAATTTAAGAATTGAACTGAATTGACTTGAATTGAATCGAATTCACATTTATTTCCTTCTGATCAGTCAATAACATAATGTACAAAGTTGCAATAAGTCACATGCATAATACGAAGAAGGTGGCGAACACCATGGAAGCGAAGCTTGTGTTGGGGACGCCGAAAACAAAATGACAATACTAATAAGGGCATATAATGCATAAGTAAAAAAAACATTATTTGACATCAATATGAAGGAAATTTGGGTAGAAATAAAGTAGAAAAGATTATAGTGGAGAGGGAAAGGGTGGCATGAAATCAATATTGCAAAGGGTAACGAACCAAACCATCGCAAATTCGTAGCTTTGTAACAGTATATAGCAAGATATAAAAAAAGTTGACTTTGTTGGACTCAAGACTACTTAGCAAATACAAGACAGCGTACATCTCATTTTATTTATCCCAGTTTCATGAGAGGAGAAAAAAAAATCCACTCACATAATATGGAAAGTATGTAAAGAGGTAACTGAGCATATCACTGGCACACAACGATATGTGTCATATAGTCAGAGTATAACAAACTAGGCATGATATTTTGCTTCCATATACTATACTCTATATACAAAAATGAAGCCCGCATGTTAAACACATAGCTTGTAATCAAATCCAATTTCATCTTGCGTGAAAACGTTTGGAGCGAAGGGGAGTAAACACTTTTCCAGGTTAAGATTTTTTTTTCTATGAAAGATTTTTCATAGAAGACTTTAATAAAAATCAATATATCATGTATCAAAATTAACGGAAATTTAATGATTTTTTGATCCGGTAGGTGAACATAAATAGAAAATTTACGCATGAGTGAACATATCCGTTTTTCTCTTCTAAGGTACAAGAGAAAAAAAATTGCAAAATTGAACAGTTTGCCATTCATGTGTAAATGCTCTTCCACCTAACAGTGGGAGCAAAAGGTTAAATTTACACAATGTAACGGCATGATAATGAGCCTTCACTCTCTAAATTTCTTTCCAGCCCCCCCCCCAAAAGGAAAAATATCGGGGAAAAGAAAGAGAAGGACCTTCAGTTAACTCCAAAATTTAAATGACGTCCGGAGTAGACTCGACACAAGAGTGGATAAATGCCCCAGATTTGATTCTTAATCAAATTTTCATTAAGCAAACTTAATTGTCTTTCAACCTGGTAGGTAAACATAAAATGAGCTTTTTATGCATGGGTAAACAATTCATTCAACTGTTCCAGATCACCAAAGTGAAAGTTAAAAAATGCAGCTATTTTCGGGTTTTTCTTCTAAGTCAAGCGACTTGAAATTCACCGTAATATTGCACTGGAAATTTCAAACAAAACATGATTAAAGTTTGCATGGTTCGTTGCCCTTGAAATGAAAATTAATCTTCAGAGCTAAAAATAGACCAAAGAACGGCCAAAGTAGCATAGCATGCTGGGGAGATTAAGGGCAATGCATCTTGGGGTACGTTATACTTAAAACAACATTAGTGTTCCCTGGAATTGCAGTGCACTTAATTCCACAGGCTACACCATCGAATAAATATATACTGTCATTAGATTTGACTCATAAGTTCATAAGTTCACGAAGTCATGAATTAATAACAAAAATCACATTTGGGCAGTGGCGTAGACAGGTTCTTACACCTGGGGGGATGATTTGCCGTTTACGAGAAATTGAGGATCAATTTCGTATACAGATACATACACATGCACACACCCGAATGCACCGGCGTAAATCCACTTTGAGGAGTAGGGGGATGATCGACTTTTTTGCAGATTTTTTTTTCTGTCGAACTCACGCTTACCTCCCCCCCCCGGAGGTAAAAACACGCCCTCACCCGCGCTGCCCCCACACACACTCACACACACACATATAGATGTATATAAATATATGGGTACACACACTTATAATATATATATACATATATATATACACACACAAAAAAAAATATATATATATATAAAGTATATAAAGTAAAGGAAAGGAGTTCACATCATACAGGATACACGCAAAACGAGCAGGATTTTATTATATGTATATATATATATATATACACACACACACACATATACATCGTCGCGGGTTCTTCTCCACTTGGTCGTCTAGTCCCCCACCCCAATCCTAAAAACAGATCGACGCCTCTGTTGGGATATACACTATAATTGAACACAACAATAGCGGTCCTGGCCCTGGAAATGCAGTTTCCTTATCCCACACGCTACGTCACTGAGTAACCATATACTGTCATTCATAAATTCATAAAAAGTTCAAATTCGGAGCATTTGATCACATTTGTGGTTACTCCACATCCCATTTAAATTTGGACTTAACAGAAGCCTCTTCTTATTTGAGCGAAGGCTCCATTGTGCACTTTCAGCCTTGGGCTTCGTTCAAGCGACCATTTTTCACCCTAGAATCACGGTTTTCAAAGACGTTTAGTTTAAACCACGGTTGCGTTCAATCGATTTTTCGCAGGTCGTAAAAATAAACGTCTTTCAAAATGCAAACACGAAACGCTGAAAAAGGTGCGTTTTGAATCATGGTTCTGCAGAACCACGGTCACTAAAAATCGATTGAACGCAACGGAGATCTCAATCATGATTCTATTGTTGCTTTCAAACCAAGGTTTGAAGAAAGATAAAACAAACAACATACAGAAAGCTAGAAAAGAAGATAGAAGGAAAAAACCAGAAGAGACTGAAAGATAAGGGGATAGAAGGAATAACGTAGAATAACAGGAAAAGGCAAAAAAGAAGATAGAAGAAAACAAAAAATTAAATAAGGAAAGATGGACAGAGAAGAAGATAGAAGGAAAAACAAAGAATAACATAAGGAAAGATAAAAAAGATGGGAGAAATCAAAGAATAACACAAGAAGAGATTTAGAGATAAGATGGAATGAATAACAAAGAATAACATAAGAAAAGGCGGAAAAGGAAGAAGATAGAAGAAGAAAATAAAGAATAACATAAAGATAGACAGAAAAGAAGATAGAAGGAAAAACAAAGAATAACATAAGGAAAGACAGAAAAGAAGATAGACGAAAACAAAGAATAACGAAAAATAGATTGAAAGATAAGAAGATAGAACGAATAACAGAGAATAACATAAGGAAAGATGGAAAGAGAAGATAGAAGGAAAACAAAAAATAACAAAAGATAGATCGAAAAATATGAAGATAGAAGAATAACGAAGAATCACTTAAGAAAAGACAAAAAAAGATAGAAGAAAACAAAGAATCACATAAGGAAAGATGGAAAGAGAAGTAGATAGAAGGGAAAACAAAGAAAAAATAAGGAATCATAGAAAAGAAGGTAGAAAAACAAAGAATAATATAAGAAAAGACAGAAAAGAAGGTAGGAGAAAACAAAGAATAACATACGAAAAGATGGAAAGAGAAAGAATAACAAGGAAAGATAGAAAAAATGTTAAAATAAATGCAATAAGGAAAGATAGAAAAAAAGATCAGACAAAACAAAGAACAACATAAGAAAAGATGGAAAGAGAAGAAAAACCAATAATAGCATAGAGACGAATAAATGATGTGGCTAAAGTTGACCTTCCTGGGTCAAACTGCGCAGTACGAAGCGCAGTGGATGGGCTTGAAATGAGCAAGAATCAGCGTTGATGAAAAATCGCTTGAACGCTCTCTCGCAGTAGCCGTGTTTTGTAACAGCGTTTTGATTTGTGATTCATGTTTGTGATTCTAGCTTCAAAAATTGCTTCAACGCACCCCAAATCTCTCATCGTGTAAGTGTCACAGTGCAACTGGAATTTTTAAACTCCACCTGCAACCTATCCAGCTTGTGTATTGTGTATAGCTCAGTTAGGTTGAATGGAAAAGGTATGTTAGCTGGCATGTAAGTGAATGGTTGTGTTTTGGCGGGAAACTTAGGTAATAGGGCCTGGGTCATTTAACTAACCTTGGTTCTTTGGTCAGTTACCTGGGGGCCTCTAACTCAACAGGTGTTTGTTTTTGTGTGCGAGTAGAAAGACTAAGGAGAATGTCTAATTTGGGAGTTTTGTATAGGGAATTTAGAGTTAGAAGAATAGCGGTAATCTTGATGGGACATTTTTGGTATAGAGCTCATTACTAGAGAAATACAGAGAATTTTAACGAGTTTGTTATTGAGAGAGCTAAGTTGGATTGGAGTGAGAGAGGAGTTAGTCAGATATCTTTTGCATCTCGGGAGAGACAGACATCCCTGACTTGGTCTGAATCTGGAGTGTTGAGGGTGCGTAGGCCACAGACATCTAGGTGAATGTTCCAGGCTATGTATCAGGAAGACAAGGCAGCACAGGCCATGGTAGAAGCCGCATCCGCTCTCAAATCACCAAGCACCATTGTTTTACCAGAACTGGACGAGCTGGAATAGCTCGTATTCGCACTCGTGTACTCGTTCTCGTAACTTTGCTCACCTTAGGAGCTCGTACTCGTACTTGTACTCATCGTTGGAGCTTGTATGCTCAGAACTTCAATCCTAGAAGCCACCACTCAGAGTCGACTCGAGTATACTTCGTATTCATGGGGCCGACGTCATCTCGTCGATGTAGACGTCACCGTGGTCCTCACCCCAGACTGTGGGATACATGAACTTTCTTACGTTTACTTCAGCAAATTAATTTAATAGTTTACACACCGGTCCAGTGTAGGTAGTTTATTTCTGTTATCCCTCAAGACAAGAATAATTCATTATTGATGTTGATTTTGTTGTTGTTGTTGTTGTTGCAAATAATATACTAATATCTGAACTTCGATAATTTACAAATCGAATGATATACTGATAACTGATATATGACATATTAATAAATAAATACAATTATGTACTGATATACAGTTATGTAATTTACTCTGTTGAATATTCAACTGAATCGATTATTAATTCTGTTTGTGTGCTTTTATCAAGCAGTTGGCTCTTGATTAAATTTAAGTACACTATAGCCAATGAGTAATTGTTTGTTTATTTACCAGTGGTATTAATTCATTTTTAGCAGAACCTAATTTATCGTCAGACATAGTAATATTCAGTACTTAGATTTGACAGTAAGTTTGATCCTTTGTTCCCAATGTTATGTGGAAGGGCATCTACACATCAATGACAAATTGTCAATTTTTGCAATTTTTACTTTTGTATCTTGGAAGAGGAAAACAAGTATGTTCCCTCATGCATACGGTTTCACTTTATGTTCACCTAGAAAGGCAATTAGATTTCCTTTAATTTGATAATTTGATATATAATTCATTGATTCTTTAATTAAAAGTCTTCTGAGAAAAATAAGAACTTGAAAAAGTGTTTTTCTTCTTCTGCTTCTTCTTCTTCTTCTTCTTCTTCCTCTTCTTTTTTTTTTTTTTTTTTTTTTTTTTGCTGAGTGTATTTTTTATACATACATTTACATGTATATACTCACTTTAGTTATCATGATTATGTTCCTTTCCACTGGCGTAAATCCCGGGGGGATGGGGGGATATATCCCCCCCCCCCCCCACTTTTTGGAGAGGGGGGATGGCGTGTACAAATATCCCCCCCCCCCACTTTTTAAGAAAGAAAATATATTTTAATTAATCCGTTAGTAAAATCTTTGAATATCTGTCATAAACAACCATCACATTTTAGAATTTCTATTTGAAATTGCGATTGAAAACCAAAAAAGTGGTTATTTTTGGCTCGCTCGCTTCGCTCGCTCGCAAAATAAATATTAAAATGTGTGTAGGGGGGTCTGTGGGGGTCAGTGAGGGTGTGTGCTTATAATGAAGTGTGAGATCGACAGAAAAAAAAATCGTCAAAAAAGTCAATCATCCCCCCCCCCCCCCCCCACTCCTCAGAGTGGATTTACGCCGGTGTTCCTTTCTTATCCTTATCCGCCTCTAGAAACGAGGCCTAATGAAGGACCGTCTGGCCGAAAGCTTGCAATAATGAACGGATATTGAGAGCTACGTCTGGCTTCAGTCTAATTTCTTTCCGAACACACACACACCCCACACATACATACACACCCACCACATGCCCTCACTTTTTTTTAACACACGTGCTCATATACTGTATCAATGTGCCTATAGCACTTCATTTATTTGATGTACGATAAAAGAGCAATGTAGATAAAATGCCTTCCGAATGAATTTGACTCGGAACATTGGTGTACCATCAGCTGAGAATCGACTCAATTCCGAATCAAAGTAACTAAGAAAACGAGTCACTTTAACTCGGAATAGAGTTGACTCCCAGCTGACGCCATTCCTAGTCAAATTTAACACAGCGGAAATAAGAGGATATATTTCTATGTTGTTGCTGTTTTGTCAGGGAGACGAACCTCTCTGGTTTTGTCGTATCTTGGCCGTCGGTCTAGTGGACCTCTTTGTGAATGTTGGTCTCTTAGCCTGTCGGTATACTGGATTGACCACAAATATTTAAGGTGCTGGCTAACGTTAATTCACTCAATGTAAAAATTGTGAAATAATGGATTACTGGACTTACTACGTATTATCAATGGTAGCAGCACCATGCATGGTAGATATGAAACTTTTTGAAACCGCCTTCAAGTCTGCCTCCTTGCGGTCCATAATGAGGTCTACCATGTTCTGACGTCCGCTGTCTGGTGACACCATAACAGCAGTAACAGCTTCATCACACTGTCATACAGACATTCCAAGACATGTTAATCATTGTAAATATTACGGGTAATAGGATTTGTAAGTTACTTTCGCCGCGTGCTACGAAGTGCAATTAAAGGAGCATCGGCGATATTAGTGACGTATTTTTGTGACCTGTTCTTTTACCAAAAGTGGGTCAAGAGGGACATGATAGAGTGAAGGATCTCTTGAGAGGGTTTGGTTTCAAAATCATCTCACCAATTCAATCCAAAGTCAACAAAATCACATAAAAACCAAATTATTTCATTCTTTAAGAGACCAATGTAGCACAAGTTTTTCTTCTTTTTAATGAAGTTTTGTTTTTCCTTTTTCAGAACTTTTTTTAGGGGGATGCTACGATTAATAATAATATTAATAATAATAATAATAATAACAATAATAATAATAAGTCAGAATTTATATAACGTTTATCAAGAAACTCTCTAAGCGCTTTACATAATAAAATACATAACCTTAAACAGCTGCATAATGTAGATAATATAATCTACTCAAATAATCAATTATGCTACACATTTAAGAGTTAAACATAACATATTAATTACGAAACAGATAAGTCTTAAGCGCTGTTTTGAAACTGTTAAGGGATGATTGCTTTCTTAAATTCAAAGGGAGTGAGTTCCAGATTAAACGTTAAAACAAAACAAAACAATTGTTTGATTTCTACGTCTATATGCTACACGTGGAATTGAAGTATGAATTAATAACACTAACTTCAACAGGTTTTGGTTCTTGATTTCCTTTCTTTCAATTTTCCTTTTACCTTGTGGTTCATGTCTGAGCCATGCATCAACAGATACTCGGCGCACTCAAAGAATCCCTTGGAAGATGCTAGGGAGAAACTTGTAAAGTATTTGTGATCGGTTGCATTCACATCAGCTCCTTGCTCTAGCAGGTATTTCACATTCTCAGGCTTGTTCCTTGAGTTTACATCAGATTAAAGTTGGAGGGACAAGTAAATGACAAAGATTAAAGTTAAAATGACAATTAAATGAAAAAGATTAAAGTTGGAGGGACAAGTAAATGACAAAGATTAAAGTTGGAGGGACAATTAAATGACAAAGATTAAAGTTGGAGGGACAAGTAAATGACAAAGATTAAAGTTGGAGGGACAAGTAAATGACAAAGATTAAAGTTGGAGGGAGTAGTAAATGAAAAAGATTAAAGTTGGAGGGACAAGTAAAGGACAAATATCAAAGTTGGAAGGACAAGTAAATGACAAAGATTAAAGTTGGAGGGACAAGTAAATGACAAAGATTAAAGTTGGAGAGACAAGTAAATGACAAAGATTAAAATCGGAGGGACAAGTAAATGACAAAGATTAAAGTTGGAGAGACAATTAAATAAATTTTAAAGAGTTGCATAACGATTTCAAAAAGATTTATACACGCCTGATACCCTCTTTGTGTTTTGTCTTTTGGCCTGTGCAGACCATTATGACGAAACAATAAGATTGTTTACATCTGCCGTAGGGATTTGGCGCCTCCAGAAAAGGCGCGCTTTTTGGTGGCGCGTAATCGAACGCGCGCCACTTTTGCACTCGGAGCGCAAACATACGGTTATGGATATCGATGCGCATGGGAATGGAAATCATGTCATTCTCTCGTGGCTTTTTGTCGGAGCAAGACGTGTGGATTGGGACAATCAAAAATCCCCAACACCATCCCCAATATCACCGCCTATGTAGTATATTTATCAAGTTTTTGCAAGCAAAAGTATTTGTACCACTCTTATGGTTCTGGATGTTCAATGATAATGTTGTGACTCATATGATATTGGTGTTATCTCAAGGATAAGAAAATAGTTAAGATGCACGTAGAATGTAGGCAATGCCTGGAAGTTATAGCAATAGAATATATCGTGTACAAATGGGAAATCACTTTAAAGACATTTGATATACATCATGTTAACAAGTTTGAAGTTAATATAGCTGAGAAAGATTATTTGTCCCAGCTCCTTTATGCCATAACGATTTTGTTGGTTACCTGTGTTTTTAACCAGATATAGTGACATTCTCGATGTGACGAGATAATTTGATGGTACCAAGAACCTAGTTATTAATCGAATTTCCATGGCTTATCCAGTGTGCTTTAAAGCATTCTGTGATCGTAGTTGTATTTAATTCATAAGATGCAGGAGAATTCTCGGATGTGGAGCAAAATGCTTGGTCGCACTGAGTATCTGCGTTTTAAGAGTGTCTTCCCAGTGAGGGAATTTTGTCCCATTGGGTTTTCGCCCTCACCTCATCCGATGGGAGGTCATGGTGTGACCTCGGGGGGGGGGGGGGATGCCTATACGTGCATTGGGTACATTTTATGCAATGACGTGTTGTATACATCGTAACTAGTTCATGGTATATGAATGAAGATTGTACTAGAACCAGGTTGGTGACCTGGTCGGAATTTATCAATCTGGGCCTTCATCACACTTGCATATATTAGCAAGGAGTTATATTAGCATTGGTAACACATATAATTTCAGGAGCCTCGCTCGATGCTACATGCGGGGAGGCCGGAGTCCTGGACGGAAGTGATGGGGCCGGGTTGTGAAGATGTTTGCTGGAATCGTTGAGGAGAGTTGGAATGGGTGGTGCACCCGGGTTACATAAGAAACTTCCCCGCCTGATCGGGCATTCTTTGACTGCTAGCAAGGGGGCTCGTGGCAATGCAGGGGGCATTCGTTTACGGGAGGGAGCTTCTAGCCGTGGTTTTAACCCTTCCCTGGCTACACACTTGTATTTCACATATTTTGATTTTATGGTTTATGTATGAGGTGCAAATTTCCTCATTCTTCACATAGATTCCAGCACTAGTTTGGTGTATTGATGTTGGTTATCCAAATCTGTGTGTAATACATTTACAATACTGGTGTAAATCATGTACTGCCATGGTAAAATGGTAAATGATAAAATGATACATGTACCTGTACAGAAGACAGTGGTTAATGGTAAATAAAAGCCACGAAAAATGCATAATTCGAATGGTCTGTCGATTCTTCATTTATCAGGCGTGAATAATGACAACGATTAAAGTTGGAGGGACAAGTAAATGACAAAGTAAACTTGCCCTTGAACAAATCAAATGATAACGTCAACAACAACAATAACAATACCACCACTACTACAACTACATTAATAAAACAATAATAATCATAATCATGATAATAATAATGATCATCACAATAATGATTATTATAATCAAACGTTAAATTAAGTACTTCTATTATCCCCAACTATTAATTTTTAATTTTAAATCGAAATACACACTTGCATCATAATGTACATTAGAACTTTTGATATTATATGGGAGAAATAGAGTTCATAGCAGAGTCAGGGATCATCACAAATCAGGGGCGAAGATAGCGGGGTGGCGGGAATTCTTCTCCCCACACTCTTTGAAGTGAATGTATATATGTGTGTATATAAATATGTATCAAAGGGAAAATCATTTCCCCCATCCCCCGGGTATGGGGACCTGTCTACGCTGATGTGGTTCTCAAATTAATGATTCACAGCGGATGGTCTGAGAAAAGAGCAAACATTGTGACAATGTAAACTTGTGCGAAAGGGTACATTTACTGATGTAGAAATATAATGAAAGGAGAATGAAAGGAGAATGAAAGGAGAATGAACCTTGGGGGGAAATCAGTCATGAAAAGAGAGGATGGGAGAAACAAAAAAGGTTCTATCAAAACGGTTGCAAAATGGGAAAGATAAGAAAGTTCGAAAAGTCTCGATATACTTTCTACAGTAATCCTCAAATTGGCAATGTTGTTTCAAAATGGCAGGTTTAGGACAACTCTCAATATGTTCTGTTCACAAAGTTTCTAATTTTCTCCATTATCACTACAGATGCTGCTTGTATCTTTGTGAACTCAACATTTTCCCATATATCTTGAGCTAAGAAGAATCAATGCACCTTCAGAGATAATGGAGAATTTATTAAATTTTGTCTACAAAAAAGTAAAGAGTGTGTCCTTCTACTTGTCATTTTGAAGCAACATTGACAATTAGAGGATGGCCATAGAAAGTAAATTGAGACTTTTCAAACTTTCATAACTTTCTTATTTCGTAACCGTTTTTTGTTGGAACTTAAAAAATTGCTTCTCTTTATCCTCTCATTTCATTAAAATTGATTTTTTTCCCCCAGGGTTTCATTCTCCTTTAAACCAATAGTATAAACAAATTTGACCTCTACGACGGTAATAAAACGTATCTTACGCGAAGGTTGCGTAGAGAAGTGGCGTAGCACCATGCTCGCCAAAGCTCTCGATGAAGGCACCCTTCTCGACAAGGAACTTCAGCATGCGTACATCGCCTTTTGCTGCGGCATTATAAATAAGCGTTCTGCCTGGCTGGAGTTCATAATTTACCTGGATGCACAGTAGAGAAAAAGAAATATATATCAGTCACCTCTGATGAGACCTGGATATGGAATTTGTACTTTAGCCTGCTTAAAATGATTCTTTTTTGACGTAATTTCAGTGTGAACGTGAAGAGCGAAATGATATGGTAACACGCCTATTTTGCATCTTTTCGTGCAAATTTCCCTAACTAACATTTAATAAATTATCCAGGGTTTGGGCGCATTTTTGAAAAATTATACAATATCTAAGCCTACATCCCCAAATTAACCCCAAGAACTTTTTCGTTTTCTGATCACAGTGTTGTGAATATAGTTTAATCTATATTTGTAAAGTCATGATCATGTTTGCCCCGATTTCTCTATACGTAAATACACCGCTACACACTAAGAATTAAAGGTGTACCCTTTAAATGCAACACTAGGAGCTCTTTTATGGGTACAATTTTGCACCCAAAGAAGCATTATGCACCATTAAGGGTGCAGTGAGCTACATCTTGCGCTCTTTAAGGGTGAAGAGTTTTTACCCTTTAGGGAAGGTGCAAAAGGGCACCCTTTGGGATGTAAAAAATTCTGCACCCTTCAAGGTGCATAACTGCACCTTTTGGTGGGCATTTCTGGGTGCGTTGCAAACAAGTACAAAAAGGTTGAATCTTTGCACCTTTTTCATGTAGGGTGCAAGATTGTACCCCAGGAGGTGCTGCTTTGTTGCATTTGGGATGCAAAATTGAACCTTTTATTCTTAATTGTGTATCATGATAGTCATTAACGAAATTTTGTCCTATAAACATGATTCATAGGGCTTTAAATAAAATGGAAAGTCGCAAATTCGCTTTCTCTGCATTGCAAGCCAAACCGCACAACGACCTGGGACCAGCGAATAAAATTTTCGTGAGGGTACCCCGCTCTTAGATCATTCACTTCGGCTTTTGTTCGGCAGAATGACTGTTGTAATTGGAATAGGCCTACACACACAAATAATTGCAAGTGATTCAGCGTAAAAAGCAAGAGGATAAAGAAGGCTGATGATCGTGATACTACAATATTTTGCTCGGGTTTGCCCGTCCCGGACCGTCTGTTTGTTGCAATGATATCGCGTGTTCGTTTTTGAAGACATACGGAATTATCCGAGTTGGGCCACCCGCCGCAAACCCATGATTTTCCAGCCCCTTTAATGTAAGTTTACACTGAAAACGTGTGCCTCTAAAAAGGTATGGTATCATTCACTTACCTGAATAAGAAAATAACATCAATTAACCCTCGGTAACTTCTTAATGACTATATTCCACCCCCTTTAAGTTCGTACGTGCCCATGCGTCTAAATGTCACCTATAAATCCCATTGAATTCCCCATCATCTCATTATTTATATACTTATGTACCAATCACCAAAAAAAAAAAAAAAAAGGGGGGGGGGGGGAGGCTAGCACGAGTGAAATAACCCCCCCTACAAAAACCCACCAAACCAAAAAGAACCAAAACAAAACACACACACACACACACAATAAATTGTAGGGGGAGGAGTTTGAAGAAAATAAAGGGTAGCATAAGACCACAACGCGCGGAATAGAATGGCTTTTCGATTCTGCCTTATAAGTCACAAGCGCGTTTATATATATATATATATATATATATATATATATATACATATATATATGAGCCAATTGAGACAATAATAGCGTAGCATGAACCAAAGTTCCCCAGAGCTGTCCTACCATTTTGGAAATTTTGCAAAGGTTGAAAAAATTTCTCCGCCGGGAATCGAACCTGGGCCTTTGGCTATGAACGCCAATGCCTTAACCACTTGACCACAGAGACGGGCCAGTGGTTTCGGCGACTCCAAATTCGCTTAATCGACAGATTTACAAATCTTCAACCCTCACTAATTAATTCCTTTGTTGGTGGCAGATGAGTTTCGAACAATGACCTATATATATATATATATATATATATATATATATATATATGGTACAGGATGAGGCATGATCACACGACTGTTGTCGATAAGCTTTCGGATCAGTAGGCCTTCTTCAGATTTATTATTTTGCCATATAAATCAAACAAAATAAATGAAACAAAAATAATAACTGTAATGATAAGCAACTTAAAGAAACAAAACAAAACTAAAGACAACATAAGCCAGGCAACATGATAAAACAGAAAAGTAAATAAAAGTGAGTAGACTATTCGCTTTTATATTGAGCGTATACTTGAACTCGCAATATCCTTTAAAAAAATTAAAATTATAATTTGAAGCTCCCATTTTGGAGACAATGTCATGAACCCCTAACATACAGAGCAAAATGCCTTTTGGTGTTTGGTACACTTTAAAACTAACCCACTCTGGATTTTCATCGAATATTCGTTCCAGTGCAGTGATATCACCGGACGCTGCAGCCAATGTGTTCATTTCCAGTTGAGTCCTTTTTCGTGATAAGCCTAAGACAATAAAAGAAATGACAAGTATTATCATGATTATCCTATTCAGGAGCACAACTAAGAATCATAAAGAATGTTAAAATATGAAATCATGCCAATATTCTTGATATTTTAAAGAAAGATGACAAGATTATACTTTCAGGAGACATGAATACTTGTCTTTTTCAGAAATCGCCACTGGCTAAAAAATATATCGACTTGTTGAGTCTTCATGGGTTTAGCCAACTCATGAAAGAGGCAACTCGCGTCACACCAACATGTTCTTCTTTATTGGATCATGTTATATATAACAAAGAAAACAAAATAAGTCAAAGTGGTGTCATTGATCTTGGTATCAGCGACCATTCTTTGACTTTCTGTACACGGAAAAATATTAGACTGGCTATAGGTCATCACAGAACCACTGATATCAGATCGTTGAAAAAAATATAACGAAGAGCCTTTCAATCTTCAACTGTCTGCTGTTGATTGGTCAGGATTAACTAACTGCACAGACGTGAATGAGGCTTGGTCAATATTTCAAAATATTTTTATCTCAACTATCTGATAGCGCCACAGAAACGTATAAGAATAAAACAAAGGTCCGAAAATTGGATGACTAAAGATATTCTTTTCCTTATTCAAGAGAGAAATATACTATACAAAAAATGAAGAAAAAATAAATAGATGAGGATCATGAGACGCTCTCTAAAAGATACAGGAAATCAAGAAATATGGTCCAAAGACAGGTGAAAAAGGCCAAACTCGAATACTTACAAAACAAGATAGAAGAAAACAAACAGGATTAAAAGAGGCTTTGGCAAAATCTAAAAAGCTTAGGATTAAAAAGTAAGAAGGGAAAAGACAAAGAATTTGTCATTTCAGTCGGTGGAGAATTATGTCATGCTAAGGTGACCATCGCCAATGAATTCAATTCTTATTTTACAAATGTGGCTGCTAAATTAGTAGACAAACTCCCCTCTAGCAAAGACCTTTTCAATGCAGACAGTGATAGCATACGTGAGTTTTATGAAAGAACATCTGTACGGCAAGACAGCTTCGAATTATTACCAGTTAGTGAACAATTTGTTTTCAATGAGTTGCGTAAATTGAATGTATCAAAGAGCACCGAGTTAGACTTGATTCCAGCTAAATTTCTGAAAGAGGATGCGAAGATGTTATGCAAACCTTTAAGTTTCTTGATGAACTTATCTATCTTGACGAGTACTTTTCCAGAGGAAATGAAAATAGCAAAAGTTACCCCTCTTCATAAAAAGAAAGATAAAACTGATGTTGGAAATTACGGCTTATGTCGAAAGGGTGCGTGCGCGGAGCGGGATGGGAGCGGGGAGGGAACGGGGATGGCCGCACCCTTTCGAGAGAAGCCCCCCCAGTTGTCTCGAAAGGGTGGGTTGCGTGTGGGGAGTGAAATTAACGCACCCATTCGTGCAAACCGGGGGGGCTTGTCTCGAAAGGGTGTGTTGAGTAGTCTGATGTTCCAGCCGTTTTTTGTTAATGTAAGGAAAAAAAAAAAAGAAGAAGAAAAAAGTAGGAAAGGAGACAGGCAGTTGGCTATCACCTGATGGGGGTGTCCAAGGCAGGCGCGGATCCGGGGGGGGGGGGGGCGAGCGGGCCTTTGCCCCCCGACCCAAAATTTTTGCTTTCAGCCCATTTTTGACCATTTTGGGTACCTCGGCCCCCTAAAAAAAAACCCCCCCCCCCCAAAAAAAAAGAAGGAATGCCGAAATGGGAAATGTAATATACAACCTTTGTTTTTTTTTTTTGTTTTTTTTTTTTTTTGCTTGTCGCGAAATTTTTGGACCTGTAATAGGATAATAGGATACGCCTACTCCCCTAGCACAGTTTTTACGACACACGCAAAAAAAAAAAAATTATGCACCCCCCTGCTAGTTCACTGCCGGAATGTAATGTACAACCTTTTTTTTTTTTTTTTAGTCGCTAGATTACCAAAAAAAAAAAAAATCTTCCATGGCCATGGCCCCCCCCCCCCCCCCCCCCCCCAGTCATCAAATCCTGGATCCGCGGCTGGTCAAAGGATCCCCAAAATATACACGTGGGGAAGAGTTCCCCTTTTTCTGTCTGCTAGAATATTATGGTGTGATGCATAAAACGGGAGAAATGTATGCCCCCCCCCCCCAAGAAAAGTGGATAGGCATTTTGTTTATGAGTATTCTTACACTCAAGAACGCAGAAGCAATCTTCTGCACCCGCACACACACACACAACTTTTTGTCTAATTTGTTTGTGATTGCTTGAAGTGCACAATGTTGTTGTCCCTCCTGAATTCAAATAAACTGGAAAGATGACTTTCTATTCTGCCTCATCTGTCAGTTGGAAATGCGCATTCCATCATGAAGTCAGCCTCATGCACATCTTTAATTTGCGACAGTAAGAAACTGAAGGAAGATATTTGCAAGTGAGGGTGTGTGCGTATGTGTGTGTGTGTGCGGCTTCATAAGATCGCTTTTGCGTTCTTGAGTCCCGGTCTTGAGTGTAAGAATACTCATAACAAAATGCCTATTCCTTTTTTTTTTTCTTTTTCTTTGGGGGGGGGGGGGGGAGTGGGGCATACATTTCTCCCGTTTTATGCATCCCACCATAATATTCTAGCAGACAGAAAAGGGGAATTCTTTCCCTCCTATATATTTTGGGGATCGTTGGACACCGCCCCCCCCCCCCCCCCCGCCCCCATCAGGTGATAGCCAACCGCCTGTCTCCTTTCCTACTTTTTTCTTCTTTAAAAAATTTTTTTTTTACTTACATTAACAAAAAAAACGGCTGGTACATCAGACTACTCAACACACCCATTCGAGACAAGCCCCCCCCCCCCCCCGGTTTCCACGAATGGGTGCGTTAATTTCACTCCCCACACGCAACCCACCCTTTCGAGACAACCGGGGGGGGGGGGGGGGCTTCTCTCGAAAGGGTGCGGCCATCCCCGTTCCCTCCCCGCTCCCATCCCGCTCCGCGCACGCACCCTTTCGACATAAGCCGGAAATTACAGACCTATTAGCGTTTTAAGCATAGTATCCAAAATTCTAGAAAAATCGGTATGTGTTCAAATTGAAAAATATTTTAAAGAAAACGAAATAATTTATGAATTTCAGTCTGGTTTTCGACATGACTATTCGACTGAGACATGTCTTATTCACTTGACTGATTATTTGAGGACAGAAATATCCCAGGGGCACTTCGTTGGTATGGTACTCCTTGATCTCCAAAAAGCTTTTGATACTGTTAATCATGGCATCTTATTAAAAAAAGTTACAAATAATGGGTTTTAACCAGGCAAGTTTAGAATGGTTCAAATCCTACTTGTCTAATCGACATCAAGTAGTGGCCATCCATGATATTCGTTCCAAACTTATGCCCATAACATGCGGTGTTCCTCAGGGAAGCATTTTTAGGTCCCATTCTATTTTCAACTTATATCAACGACATGTGCATTTGCATAAAAGGCTGTAAACTATTATTGTACGCAGATGACAGCGAACTGCTTTATTCAAATCCCAGTCCAAATTTTGTTGAAGAAAAACTTAGCGAACAGCTTTCTACGTGTGTCGATTGGATGACTGATAACAGGTTATCTTTAAACTTGGGCAAAACAGAAAGCAATCTGTTTTGTTCTAAAGGTAGTTCTAAACATTCATTTGAATTTAACGTGACATACAATAATCAGGTAATCCAAAGAAAAGAATGTGTGAAGTACTTAGGCAATGAGCTGGCCAGCACAGTTCGTCTTTAGTAGAATCAGTTGTAAAAAGAGCGAATTCTCGTCTGAAATTTTTGTATAGATATCAAAGTTGTATGGATCAAAAAGCAAGACGTATTCTCTGTTTTGCTCTTATTCAATGTTTATTTGACTGTGCTAACCCTGCATGGTATAGTAACATAAACAAATCTGATCAAAAGAAGTTGAAAATTGTACAGAACAAAATGGTGAGATTCATCAATTGTTCTGGTCCCAGAACTCACGTTGGCTACAGCGAACTCTCCGAAGCTGGTTTTCTTCTAGTCAACCTAAGATCAAAACAACTTGTATTGCACCACGTGCATAAACTATATCATACTAGGTCAAATCATTATATTCGATCAAACTTTAATCTTGTTACCGACGTACATAATTACAATGCAAGAAACAGCCGTTTCAACTTCAACTTACCAGAAAGAGTAGGTAGTATTGGTAATTCGTTTTATTACATTTCCATAAAACATTGGAATTCTCTTCCTAATGATATAAAGGGAATAGAAAACTTTGTTCATTTTAAGAGGAAACTGAAAGAATATCTTTTACTTGAGAGTCAGAGGGAAGAAGCGAATGATATGTTATATAGTTGAAATATAGCCTGAATACAGACCACTTTCTTTTCTCTGCCATGCAGGTTAATACTTTCTTTATTGTATATATTGGTTTTGTACGTTTTGAAAGATTCAACATATTGTTATTTCCCCCTCCTTTGTTCCCCCTTTTTCCCTATTCTACTTCTCCTATTTCCTTTTTCTCCCCTTCTTCTTCTTCTTCCTTTCTTTCACTTTTCTTCTTCTTCTTCATATTCTTCTTGTATAAATTATCATTACTATCATTATATAAGTATTATTCCTGATTATTATTCTGCGTGTAAATATCACGATTTTAACTTTAAAACTTTAAAAATTTTAACTTTAAAATTATTTTTTTCATATATATATCGAGGACCCCACTGGAAATAAGCTTTCGAGCTTTCGTCGGTTATCCTGGTCAAGCTTTACTGATCTGTTATTCTTCGATTTCTATATCCATTGTTGTGTTTTGGAGGCTTGGCAAATAAAATCAATCAGTCAATCAATCAATCAAATCTTGGATATTGATGAGGAGCCGCGGAGCATTTCTGATCAGGGAAGGGGTGCTGAGCATGCGAGTGAGCATATCGTTTTATTTAATAATAATAATAAAAAAAAAGTGGGGTGGGTGCCTCCCCCGGCTACGCGGCCCTTTAACTATTATCAAACAACAGTAAACAATCGTAACACCCACGTGGAAATATGTTTCCAATGAAGAAAACCTTTGATTTAGCCGAATGATTTTATATATTTCCGTCACTTGGTATCTTACCACAGAATGCTTCTGCCATACCGCCTTCTTGCCGTTCACAAACATGAAAAGTTGTCGGAATGAGGTTTGCTGTATTAAAGATGAATTTGTGATTATCTTTGGTTTTCACGTGAATGTCCGATCCGTCGATGTTCACAACTTTCACTACTTTACCAATCACCTGAAATATAAATAGTATATAAATTATTGATTACATCATAATATACTGATATTACGCACTACAAATATTAGAATCTCAATAACTTCAGGCCCCTTTATAACACTTGAGATCAAATTCATAAAGTAGTTATTAGTTATTAGTTATATAGCTCCACGTAATTGATTGGCGGCTATAAGCCCCCACATACTTGACAAATTTTTAGTCATGAAAAACCTTTAAGTGACTATTCAATTACTATGAAGATATTTTTCAAGGTATGACGATATGAATAAACAAACTCTCGAAGAATGTTACAAAACCTTGGTGAATCAGACCATATTATAATTCTATCATTATTCAAGCAGTGAATTACATTACATAAAGTTACTTTTTTCATATTTGTTGCCCATCCACCGTGTCTAAACTGTAATCTTCTGACCATCTCCATGTCATCACTGATGCGGACAAGCTGCCCAAGACACAACCGATGAATCTATTTTCATATTCACAAAGATTAGAAAAAAAATCATAGCGCTGCTTAACCCTAAAATATTCAGAGCGTAAAACCTATTTAGTTCAGAAACATAATGAAATAATACTACTCTCATCTTAAAATCAGGCAACTTCATTTTAGAGAATTCGACAAAATGATTGGGGAAAAATACATTAAAAACTATTATTCAATAAGGTAATCCCGCCAGGTTATAAGGTCATGCATTTTAAGCATTCCCGTTTTCTGTCTAAATCACCCGCTTGTTTTAATACAGGAGCTCCAGGTATTCTGAAAATATATGATTAATTTTCTGTCCTTGTATACTCTTTCCACTACTAATATGTTAATAAACCGAACGAATAGAAGTAATTAATGATGCATGGTTGTTGTTGAATATTTTAAAATAAATTAGTATACACTGGCACCACGTGGTTTGGTAAAAACTGAAGAAAAAAAAACCCTGAATATTAAATTAATTATTTTCAGTTGCCGTAAATGAATGAGCATGACATCATCTTGAACATACAAATTTTTAATCCTTGATACCTTTCTTAAAGCTGCAGAGTTCATGATGAAGGTTTCTTGGGTGTCACTGAAAGTCACTTTGAAGTCGCCAGTATTTGTCCTCCTATCTACAAATCCTTTTCTCCGAAACGTCTGCATATGGATACCAAATCGTAAGAAATCGAAACAATGGTGGCTGTTTACGCCAGAAAAAAAACCTATGACAAGTTCTATGAGATCAATGGCAACCCTTACCCGGCAAGCATGCATTTACTTCGAATACATCAGGAAACTGACCTACTGGGTTTTAAAAGAAAATTTAGTTTCCATTAAAGGTGCCAGCGGTGGGATACAGTGTCATTGTGATGCAAAGCTGATAGAGGTGAACTTTCGTGGTCTTGGCGAAGGGTATCTATATAAGTAGGACAAGTAAAGTACCCTATTTTGCAATAAAAATTTGACAGCACATCAATTAAAAGACAAAATGCTGCACTGGTGGTCGTCAAACTGGTAGCTAACTTCACCACCAGTTAGCAAATCGAAATGTAACAACTTGGTGGAAGTATTTTACAAAGAACTGCTCTCTGAATACTGCCCTGGTTTAAGAGTATTGGAGGAACGGTAGACTAGCTAAGACCTGGAAAATTCACTAAACCTGTCGAAGACCACAATATTTCTATGAAAAGACAGTTTTTATGTTTACTTTGACCATGTCTGGCTCCCATAATCCTCTGCGCTTGTGAAGTTTCTCCAGTTCTTCCGGAGTTGCCGTAACCAATACTTTGTCCCCTTCATTCACTGGCTCAAAATCTCCTGTCAAAGATACAGGTACAATACATAGCTACAAAACTATACTCACAGTACTACACTGAACAATTCCATGTATCACGTAGTCCTCATGTATTCGAAATTCTTTTAATTCAAAGTACTCGCTTGCATGACTACATGAACATTTCACTAGTATTGTAGGTCGGACTCCATGGGAGAACAGGTGTATTCTGCGCTAATACATGTAATACGAGTGAAATGGGCTATTCGCCGTGTATATCTGATGCGTATATATTTATATGTTATCTTGCTTTTAATGGAAAATAAAAACAAACAAAAGTTTTGGTTAGATGGCGAAATGTATATACGAATAAACTGATAGCTACTTTCGACTGCCATTTTTAAAACAATTAGAACAGGATAAGCAGTTGTCTTTATTCAGTTTCAATTCAAATTTATTTTTTCCAGTCTTCATGAAAAAACCCAACCATATAATACAGTGAACGATATACATAAATTCGATAAGTATACTGTCATTTTTGTCATTTTAATCCATCTTGGCGCTAATTTGCACAGAAAGTATGGTATTTAAGAAATACATGATAACAGGAAGAAACCCCGGAGAGTAACTACGGGGGAACTGTCTAACAGTGAACTGGAACGCCGTCATTCTTACCCAGGTTTGGTAGATGCCCATCATACACATTACCTCCAGACCCTGGTAGTGTACAGACGATCTTTGTGAAGGGCACCATCTCTGTTTCAGAAGAAAAGTCTACTGCAACCTGCACTTTGTCTTTATCCTCATGTGTTTGTCCATTGCTCACTTCGCCAAGCAGTTTGTCTGTGTAAATTAATAAATTCAAAGTATTTGCTCTACCTCTACCATTTCTACAAGAAAGGTCGCTGCCAACAAATGTTGCATTTATATATATAATAGCATGGTCGTTTCATAAAGAGGCAACTTTTGTTAAGATCCTTAAAAGGAAATTTGCCGAGACATCCAGGTATGACCTCACGACAATATGCAATTTACATTTGATTTGTCTACATACTGAATCATATGTGGAAACCTAATAAAAAGGTCATCATGACAATGATGACGTGCCTAACGACTTTATCAGGTTCAAACTGCACATAATATAATGTTATTCCATTTCAGGAATCTTTTTCTTAACGTGAAGTTCAAGTGTGCATATATTGATTTAAGGCTGTTATACTCGGAGGAAACTCTTGCATGACTTAGAAACATATAGAACAACAAATTCATGTTTGGGCGGACGATGCACATACATGTATACTGCTCAAACAGTGTCAAATATGAATAGGTCTGAAAATGTTTAAAATAGTTTTAAAAACTGGAAAGTCACAAACCTGATCGATGTCTCTTGTACACTTGTGGATGTCTGACAACCTTAGCTCCAGGAAAACTTCCTCGGAGGGGAATACGAGGAGATGAAGATCTTGGTAGCATCTTGGGGCTGTGTCATTTCAATCAATTAAGGATGTCATAATGGAGAAATTCATTTTGTAATGATATGATGCATTACAGGCCTACTATTCCATATATCTATACACAGTAGGTCAATAAAATGCAAGATTTTTCAATTGTCTATTTAAAAAAAAATGCAGTGTAAAGTTCGATTTTACTGACATAGTTTCGAAGAATATTAACTCTAAAGTGATTTCGATTGTTTTTTGCACTACCTTTTCACGACTGGCATAAAATGGGGAAAATAAAGATAACAGCTCAAACTACCCGCGTCGATTGCGTCGATTGCAATACAACCTGGAAATACACGGAAGGCAGACTTAACATTTCTATTTCCTTCTCCTTTCTTTTTACCCTGTTATATGTGTGCCGTGTTTTTTCAGCACTGGAAAGATTGTCTATGAAAATAGTACCAGTTACTCTTCAAAACTATGCCATATACATCTATTTGCACACAAATAGACAGTGAAGAACTGAACAATGTTGACTATAATTTTATTGACTAACACAGGAGTTATCAATGTACATAATCATTTTCTGGCAAACTGCCATGATTAGGTG
>JAPZVO010001219.1:0-20369 GCA_029962745.1 Echinometra lucunter | reverse complement strand
GGCGAAAATCAAGCAGAAATAAGGAAGATGTTGATCAAAGAATACGAGAATGTAGAATCAAGAATTACATAAAGGTCATGTCCCATAGAGAATACACGCAAATTGAGAAAAATTGACATTGTACCTTTAATCGTGAATTTAGACCATGATAACGTTATCAAAATGAGTAACAATGCGTACCATATTTGTAGAGAATTGTCTCAGCTACAACATATTGAAATCTCAGCGAAAATTGATGAATATTAAGCGAGATAGTCTCGGTTAAAGGTAAAAAATATGACGTCATTATTGAAAAAATGAAATTTTGACTTCACCTAAGAATATGACGACGTTCCGACTGCTCGACCCTCAATTTTTTTTCGTGAATTCAAATCTCCATTTCATAGGCTTTCAGAAAATGCAAAAAAATTGGGGGGTCCCCATGCTATTTAATGAGCTATGGCAGATTTCAAAAGGGCATGTTTTTGCATGTTTTTACGTTATTTGCCCCATAGACGCGCGCACGGATTTTGAACTTTGACGCGCGCGTGCGGCCTTATGAGGAGTTGAAATCGACTTTCAATTGTTGTGAGTGGTTAAGAAAAGTATTAGGATCGCAAATCAAGTGAAAAAACGGTGTTTTTACGTTTTCTTTGGTGTGCGCGCGCAAATATGGCGCGCGCGGACGCGGACGCGCGCAAATTTTTGAAATGCTTAAAATGGCCTGAAACGTGTGCAAAATGAATATGAGTCGATTCTGAGCATTTTTAATTTTTGCGCGCGCGCTGACGCGCGGACGTACGCGTACGTGCGCGTCTAAATGAATGGAATTATTCAGATTGATATGAATATTCATCATGCTAAGTATGAATGAGAAATGACATTCCGTTAAGAAGATATGATCATGAAATGATATTTACAAAATGGCGCCTGGATGACGTCACGATTATCTGATGAACTTGAAAATGAGTAAAAAACCGAGATCTCGTAAGGACTGATAATTCATGAAAATTTGACAAAAAATGACAACGCCAGTTTTGAGATTTCGACTGCACAAAAAATGGGTACCAATAAAGAGAATAATTAAAAAACGAGAATAGAATTCGTCATAGACTCGTGACGAATTAGGTGGTCTGTCGGCATCTTTTAGGTTTCGACATGGATTGTGATTAATTCGTTGGTAAGACTTTTGATAAAATTTTTACGCCTCGATAGGAGACTAACGTCATAGAAATTGGATGGTTTGATATCGCAGAATACTTAAAAGATGATCCAAAGCTTGAATTCACCTTAACGAATCAGATTTCCTATAGGGTTATACATAAACTACTGTGCGCTGCATTGCTATTGTCATAAGGGGCCAAAATCAGCAGTTTATTTCATCGACTGTGACTGTATATGTAATCATATAGTTAAAGAGGATAGTAATATAACATGTAAAAATAAAGCAAACGGAAAAAAAATTGCCCCTTCCCTCCGGGACTCGAACCAGGGACCTTGAGCATGTGAGGCAAGTGCTTTGAAGGTATACCTGAAAACAGCTCATAGAGATAACACGTTGATTCAAAACGGAATTCTAATATCAGGTTTTCCACTCAAAATTTCGACATGTTTTCGACATTTGATTAAAAAACATATGAATGCATAAGATAGAGAATTTTCTCAGCTGCAACATACTTAAAGATGGGCTGAAAATCAAGCAGAAATAAGGAAGATGTTGATCAAAGAAGACGAGAATGTAGAATCAAGAATTACATAAAGATCATGTCCCATAGAGAATACACGTAAAATGAGAAAAATTGACATGGTACCTTTAATTGTGAATTTAGACCATGATGTCGTCATCAAAATGAGTAACAATGAATACCATATTTGTAGAGAATTGTCTCAGCTACAACATATCGAAATCTCAGCGAAAATTGATGAATATTAAGCGAGATAGTCTCGGTTAAAGGTAAAAAATATGACGTCATTATTGAAAAAATGAAATTTTGACTTCACCTGAGAATATGACGATGTTCCGACTGCTCGACCCTCAATTTTTTTTCTTGAATTCAAATCTCCATTTCATAGGCTTTCAGAAAATGCAAAAAAATTGGGGGGTCCCCATGCTATTTAACGAGCTATGGCAGATTTCAAAAGGGCATGTTTTTGCATGTTTTTACGTTATTTGCCCCATAGACGCGCGCACGGATTTTGAACTTTGACGCGCGCGTGCGGCCTTATGAGGAGTTGAAATCGACTTTCAATTGTTGTGAATGGTTAAGAAAAGTATTAGGATCGCAAATCAAGTGAAAAAACGGTGTTTTTACGTTTTCTTTGGTGTGCGCGCGCAAATATGGCGCGCGCGGACGCGGACGCGCGCAAATTTTTGAAATGCTTAAAATGGCCTGAAACGTGTGCAAAATGAATATGAGTCGATTCTGAGCATTTTTAATTTTTGCGCGCGCGCTGACGCGCGGACGTACGCGTACGTGCGCGTCTAAGTGAATGAAATTATTCAGATTGATATGAATATTCATCATGCTAAGTATGAATGAGAAATGACATTCCGTTAAGAAGATATGATCATGAAATGATATTTACAAAATGGCGCCTGGATGACGTCACGATGATCTGATGAACTTGAAAATGAGTAAAAAACCGAGATCTCGTAAGGACTGATAATTCATGAAAATTTGACAAAAAATGACAGGGCCAGTTCTGAGATTTCGACTGCACAAAAAATGGGAACCAATAAAGAGAATAATAATAACGAGAATAGAATTCGTCATAGACTCGTGACGAATTAGGTGGTCTGTCGGCATCTTTTAGGTTTCGACATGGATTGTGATAAATTCGCTGGTAAGACTTTTGATAAAATTTTTACGTCTCGATAGAGACCAACGTCATAGAAATTGGAGGTTTGATATCGCAGAATACTTAAAAGATGATCCAAAGCTTGAATTCACCTTAACGAATCAGATTTTCTATAGGGTTATACATAAACTACTGTGCACTACTTTGCAATTGTCATAACGGGCCAAAATCGGCAGTTTATTTCATTGACTGTGACTGTATATGTAATTATATAGCTAAAGAGGATAGTAATATAACATGTAAAAATAAAGCAAACGGAAAAAAAAAATTGCCCCCTTCCCACCGGGACTCGAACCAGGGACCTTGAGCATGTGAGGCAAGTGCTTTGAAGGTATACCTGAAAACAGCTCATAGAGATAACACGTTGATTCAAAACGGAATTCTAATATCAGGTTTTCCAGTCAAAATTTCACATGTTTTCAACATTTGATTAAAAAACATATGAATGCCTAAGATAGAGAATTTTCTCAGCTGCAACATACTTAAAGATGGGCGAAAATCAAGCAGAAATAAGGAAGATGTTGATCAAAGAAGACAAGAATGTAGAATCAAGAATTACATAAAGGTCATGTCCCATAGAGAATACACGTAAAATTAGAAAAATTGACATTGTACCTTTAATCGAGAATTTAGACCATGATGTCGTCATCAAAATGAGTAACAATGAATAAAATATTTGTAGAGAATTGTCTCAGCTACAACATATCGAAATCTCAGCGAAAATTGATGAATATTAAGCGAGATCGTCTCGGTTAAAGATAAAAAATATGACGTCACTATTGAAAAATTGAAATTTTGACTTTACCTGAGAATATGACGACTTTCCGACTGCTCGACCCTCAAATTTTTTTCGTGAATTCAAATCTCCATTTCATAGGCTTTCAGAAAATCCAAAAAAAATGGGGGGTCCCCATGCTATTTAATGAGCTATGGCAGATTTCAAAAGGGCATGTTTTTGCATGTTTTTACGTTATTTGCCCCATAGACGCGCGCACGGATTTTGAACTTTGACGCGCGCGTGCGGCCTTATGAGGAGTTGAAATCGACTTTCAATTGTTGTGAATGGTTAAGAAAAGTATTAGAATCGCAAATCAAGTGAAAAAACGGTGTTTTTACGTTTTCTTTGGTGTGCGCGCGCAAATATGGCGCGCGCGGACGCGGACGCGCGCAAATTTTTGAAATGCTTAAAATGGCCTGAAACGTGTGCAAAATGAATATGAGTCGATTCTGAGCATTTTTAATTTTTGCGCGCGCACCGACGCGCGGACGTACGCGTACGCGCGCGTCTAAATGAATGGAATTATTCAGATTGATATGAATATTCATCATGCTAAGTATGAATGAGAAATGACATTCCGTTAAGAAGATATGATCATAAAATGATATTTACAAAATGGCGCCTGGATGACGTCACGATGATCTGATGAACTTGAAAATGAGTAAAAAACCGAGATCTCGTAAGGACTGATAATTCATGAAAATTTGACAAAAAATGACAGGGCCAGTTCTGAGATTTCGACTGCACAAAAAAGTGGGTACCAATAAAGAGAATAATTAATAAAGAAAATTCTGACGAATTGAAAAGGTGATCTGTCAAAGATGACAGACCACCTAATAATGAAAGAAGATTCTGACGAAATGAAAAGGTGATCTGTCAAAGATGACAGACCACCTAATTAACGAGAATAGAATTCGTCATAGACTCGTGATGAATTAGGTGGTCTGTCGGCGTCTTTTAGGTTTTGACATGGACAGTTAGAAAGTCAAGGTAAAGACTATTGATCAATATTTACTTCTGAATAGGGGACTAACACAAGTGAAATTGGACGTTTGATATCGCAGTATAATGAAAGGTTGAACAAAAGGTTTATTTCACGTTAACGAATCAGATGTTCAATAGGGTTGTACATAAACTACTGTGCACTGCATTGCAATAGTCATAACAGGCAAAAATAATGCAGTTTACATTGATAGTGACTTTGCATATGTAATCATACTCAAAGGGGATAGTAATATACAAGGTAAAAAGAAAGGAAAAGGAAAAGGAAAATATTGCTCCCTCCCCGGGGCTCGACCCAGGGACCTTGAGCATGTAAGGCAAGTGCTTTGAAGGTATACCGTCCTGTAAACAGCGCATAGAGATAACACGTAGATTCAAAACTCAATTCTAATATCATGTTTTCCAGTCAAAATTTCGACATGTTTTCGACATTTGATTAAAAAACATATCAATGCATAAGATAGAAAATTTTCTCAGCTGCAACATACTTAAAGATGGGCGAAAATCAAGCAGAAATAAGGGAGATGTTGATCAAAGAAGATGAGAATGTAGAATCGAGAATTACGTAAAAGTCATGTCCCATAGAGAATACACGCAAATTGAGAAAAATTGACATTGTGCCTTTAATCGTGAATTTAGACCATGATGTCGTTATCAAAATGAGTAACAATGAATAGCATATTTGTAGAGAATTGTCTCAGCTACAACATATCGAAATCTCAGCGAAAATTGATGAATATTAAGGGAGATAGTCTCCGTTAAAGGTAAAAAATATGACGTCATTATTGAAAAAATGAAATTTTGACTTCACCTGAGAATATGACGACGTTCCGACTGCTCGACCCTCAAATTTTTTTCTTGAATTCAAATCTTCATTTCATAGGCTTTCAGAAAATGCAAAAAAATTGGGGGGTCCCCATGCTATTTAATGAGCTATGGCAGATTTCAAAAGGGCATGTTTTTGCATGTTTTTACGTTATTTGCCCCATAGACGCGCGCACGGATTTTGAACTTTGACGCGCGCTTGCGGCCTTATGAGGAGTTAAAATCGACTTTCAATTGTTGTGAATGGTTAAGAAAAGTATTAGGATCGCAAATCAAGTGAAAAAACGGTGTTTTTACGTTTTCTTTGGTGTGCGCGCGCAAATATGGCGCGCGCGGACGCGGACGTGCGCAAATTTTTGAAATGCTTAAAATGGCCTGAAACGTGTGCATATGAGTCGATTCTGAGCATTTTTAATTTTTGCGCGCGCGCCGACGCGCGGACGTACGCGTATGCGCGCGTCTAAATGAATGGAATTATTCAGATTGATATGAATATTCATCATGCTAAGCATGAATGAGAAATGACATTCCATTGAGAAGATATGATCATGAAATGATATTTACAAAATGGCGCCTGGATGACGTCACGATGATCGGATGAACTTGAAAATGAGTAAAAAACCGAGATCTCGTAAGGCCTGATAATTCATGAAAATGTGACAAAAAATGACAGGGCCAGTTCTGAGATTTCGACTGCACAAAAAATGGGAACCAATAAAAAGAATAATTAATAATAATAAAAATAATAATAATAATGAAAGAAAATTCTGACGAAATTAAAAGGTAATCTGTCAAAGATGACAGACCACCTAATAAGAATAAAGAAAATTTTGACGAAATTAAAAGGTGATCTGTCATAATGTTGTAAAGTGGAAATTATTCAATACGTATAATATGAACTACTGAATTTATTTATGAATATAGTTCTATAGCATATTGTTTAGAATGTACTTTTTCCCCTCAGTAAATGGTGAAATTAGTTCCCGCCTTTTTAGAGGTACCCTCAGTGATTGGACCATTATTTCCCGCCATTTTAGGGGTATCACTATTGCTCAATCCAAGTACCCCTGTAGGGAGTGCTTTGTATTTGTGCACCAGTGCACCTCTTTTGTTTGAGCAATGATTCAGTGCTATGAGAGGCAGAGCATTTCTCTACTGTGACAGTGAAGGTGATGCACTGAGGAAGCAATTGCAAAAAGATGTAAGTTGATTTGTTTTGCTGATTGTACTTTTGATTGTATTTTATTAGAATGATTAGTTTGTTATTCATTGATTTGTATATCAGATTATACCTGATTGTCATATAGTATGAATCATGAGTTTTGCTGATGAAAAAGTTACTGAATTTGGTCTTGTACAGAATCTTCTATATTGATACCTTGTATACTCACCTATTCACATGAGATACTTTTTTTTGAGTGTTGTATTACAATGCATTATTATCAATGTAATTATCAATTATCTTCAATTTCCAAATAATATTTGTTATTAATTTCATGTCACTTCTAGGATTTCTGGAAGGAGTTATATCCTTATACTGTAGACCATGAATTGATTGCATCCATGAATTAGCAAAGTGGTCTTAACTGGCCGGTGAGTAGAGTTATGGTTATCTGCTATGATCATAATGTATGTATTGTATGTCATGATAATGATTTGACTTGGATTTATGATTATTTACTTGACTGTTTCACTTTGTGTGATAATATAAAGCAGATGGACCAATATTGAAATGTGGATAACTAATGAAGTTAGAATTGATTTGTAGCCAAATGTTATAGTAATATATTTTTGGTGGATGTATACAATTGATTTGTTACCTCGTTTTGTTGCTTTTGATAAATTAGGAAAAATATCAGTATCGTCTTGTCTCTAATTCATGTTGTACAAATTCTTTTCATTACTATACAGAGGCTGTTTTCTTTGATGTTACGAATAAAAATAAAATAGAGCCGTAAACCCCAACTCTGGTCTTCGACTACTCCTTCCCGTGTCGTCGATTATCTCGTACCTTTTCAGTGGTGTCAGGAGTGGGATCGACTGACAGCGAGGGACAATCCAAGACGGAATCGAAAACGAACTCAGTAGATACCAGGCTTAGACTTAACTTTTTGCATAGTTACACCCTTCACACAACTTCAGTTGCAACATGATGTTGGAATGACGGAACATGAACTTTAGACTGGTTCTGCGCTAAAACAGCCTCGGTCAGAGACTTGATAATGATGTATTTGTTCATATATTGATTTGTTTGATGAATACTATTGTAGTATTTCTTTTGTTTTGCTGTTAATCTTATACAAAAAAAAGAAAAGCAAACTTCGTGTAAAACCCCCGTACAGGAAAATGGCCACTGTTACAACTACATCAACTACTGCAACAACAGTGACCACAACATCAACGATGCCTACTATAACAGCCACTGCGACTTCTAGAGAACAGCCAGGAAAAATGGATATGCTATCCCAATTCTTTCGTCGTTCCATTGGGCTGCAGAGTATTCTTCAGAGCAATTTACCAAAGTTCCGAGGAATACCGGAACATGGAAGTGATATGTCATTATCAGAATGGCTTGAGGAATTTAATGAGATCACCGCTCACCACAATATGGAAATGAGTAGCAAGGCTCGACTTCTGGTAGATCACCTTGCAGGACCTGCACGAGAGGAAATCATGTGTCTCAGTGAATCAAAAAGACATGATTTTGACGAGATCATAAGCTGCCTGAAATTGTGCTTTGGTTTTCAGGAGACCACGCAAACACTGAGTAGCCAGTTTCATAACCGTGTACAAAGAGAGGGAGAATCGCTTTGTGACTTCAGTCGTGCCCTCATACGCACTTATAACAAGATGGAGAAAGCAGCCACTACACAATCACAAGGGGAAGCTCTAAGCCAATTGAAAAACAAGGCTTTGAGTGATCAATTTGTTAATGGTGCTCGCGAAGCTTGGGTAAGGAGAGAGCTCACGAAGCTAGTGGGTTTGCCAAGGTGAGAGAAGAAGCCCTCCAGCTATTCCAAGAAAACCCCAACACCCAGAGACACAGAGTACGAGAAGCAGATATTGAGGTAGGAAGGGCAGTCACGAAAGACTCTGCACTTCTCGTACAAAAGATGGTTGAGCAGCAGACAGTTATACTAACAGAACTTGAGCATCTAAGAGGAGAAGTATCCAGACTAAAAAGAGCCAAACCTCAAAGAAGGAGGACAGATGGAGGGTGCTACAGTTGTGGTCAGAAAGGGCATTTTAGACGAGACTGTCCCAACGTCCCTCCCAACATCCCTCCCAACATCCCTATGCCTGAGTACAATGCCTCTGTTGGTCCCCGGCACCAAGAGAGTCAAAACTTCCCTGCTTGGAGTATGGAATCAGGAACAAAGAATCAAGACAATTATGGAATGCCGGCAACAGCCTATCAAACCCCACCTCAAGCAAGTACAGTCAGTCACTACCAGCATGGTACACCTCAGGAGGAAAACTAGTTTCCTCTGTTGTTGAGGGCCAAACAGCAGAGGAGAGTATACGGCAATACAGTACAGAAGAGCCCTTAAGAGAAACCCAAGGTTATCAACAAAATGATGTGTCTTTTTCTGACAGTGACTCAGAGGATATTGTAGAGCCGAGTTTGGGACTCGGAAGACAGACTTTAGTAGAAGAGGTCACACCCAGAATTGATGAGATGAGACACTCAACAGACATAGCAGGCTTAGTGTCCTCAAGCCCAACTGTCATAGCAGAAGTTGCTGGTGTGCAAATTGGTTGTGTTCTGGACACTGGGGCAGAGGCTTCAATAATACCTTCGGATGTGTTTCACTTAAAGCTAAAAGAAGCAGTAGGGGAAGTGAGCCCATTTTACACACCAGTGAAAATAGTTGGGGTAGGACCAGCAAAGGTACCAGTAGAAGGCTTTGTCAGAACTCGTGTTTCGGTGAAAGGTCAAGAAGCTACTGTAGGATTTCTGATTGTACAACGAGAGGCTTGTGGGGAAAGACAAAGAGACTTCCCAATCTTATTGGGATGTAATGCACTTCGAGCTCTCTTCCCTTTTGAGGAAGTCAGAGGAGAATTCCAGCTAGTGAAAGATTGCTTAAACTTGGAAAGGATGGACATTGCACATGTACGAGAGGTTTTGACGGGTGCAGCAGAGGTAGTATTGCCTGCTAGGATGGTAAAACAGGTGGAATGTGTGATGAAGCCTTCCCAAGATGGTGAAGTTGCCGAGTCAAGTGTCTGGCTTATTGAGGGCATCACAGAGCTTGGAGATTCTCAGGTCCACATGATTGAAGGTTGTAGCTCTGAGAAAGGAGAGATGCAAATAGTCCTCATCAATTCTGGAGATAAGGATTTCATCCTGCCCCCCCCCACTCAACGATAGGAGCTGCCAGAAAAGTGGAAGAGCGAAGTGAAATTTGTCTTCAAAATCGAGATGATCAGCTAGAGGTGAATATCTGTGATGTATTGATAGCTGCAGGAGAATTAATGGAGGATGATGAAGGAGGCCAGCTTGAACATACAAGGGATCTTCCACCCTGCAATGAATCAGCAACACAGGAGAAATTCACCTTCACTGATGGCACAGAAGTATTGCTTCCTCACGGTATCAGAATGGAGTACGAAGATGCATCCAGGATTGCTAAACTTCTGAACGACCATGAAGCAGCATTCTCCAGGAATGAGTTTGACTTGGGACAGTGTGATCTGATACCCCATGAGATCAAGGTGACCTCTGACAAACCAGTACGCCTGCCCTATCGAAGAATAACTCCCCACCTAACGTCTGAAGTGCGAAGTCTTATTGCAAGACATGTTGGAACGCAAGATTATAAGGAGATCTGCAAGCCCCTATGCCAGTCCCGTCGTGCTAGTTCGAAAGAAGTCCGGTGCCCTACGCTTATGTATCGAATATCGACAACTGAATAAGATTACAGTGAGAGATTCCTTCCCTCTACCCAGGATAGATGAATCACTAGAAGTCATGGACGGAGCCAAATACTTCTCATCACTTGACTTATCTCATGGGTACTTCCAGATCACCATGCATCCAGACTCAGTGCCTCTAACTGCTTTTCGCGTACCATGGGGCCTCTTTGAATTTGAGAGAATGCCACAGGGCCTCTGCAACAGTCCAAGTACATTTCAGAGATTGATGGAAGTAATCTTCAGTGATATGAACTTCACAAAACTCATACTATACCTTGATGATGTTCTGGTGTTTTCCAGAACATTTGAGGAGCATTTGGAAAGACTTGGAGAAGTCTTCGACCGGCTAACGCAACATGGTCTGAAGTTGAAAGGTGGGAAATGTCAGCTTTTCAAGAAGGAAGTGGCTCACCTTGGGCATATTGTCAGTGAGAAGGGTGTCATGGTCGACCCAAGCAAGGTGTCAAGGATCAAGTCTTGGCCAACGCCCCAAAATGGGTCAGAGTTGAGCTCTTTCCTTGGGCTTGCTTCCTTCTATAGGCGGTTTGTCCCCGACTTCACAAGATTAACAGCCCCCCTTCATGCACTGGTCGGAAAGAAATCTAAAAAGAAGAGGAAGAGGAAGACTGAGAACAGTATCTCAGATCCAGGGTTTGTGTGGACCACAGCAGCAGAGGAGTGCTTTCAGAAGCTGAAAGACAGATTGTCTTCAACGCCTGTTTTAGCGTACCCTAGATTTGGGGAAGAGTTCATACTGGAGGTCGACGCTTCACTCAAAGGACTAGGTGCCTGTCTGTCACAGAAAGATGAGGATGGTCATCTGCACCCTATCTCCTTTGCAAGCCGCAGCCTACGCGAAGCCGAAAAGAACTACCCAGACTTTTCAAGCTTCAAGATCGAACTACTCGCACTTAAATGGGCAGTGGTAGAAAAGTTCAAAGGTTACCTCCTTGGTGCGAAGTGTGTCGTCTACACTGATAACAACCCTCTAGCCCACCTTCAAACAGCACAATTGGGGGCCACTGAACAAAGATGGGTAGCACAGCTAGCACCCTTCCAGCTGGACATTAGATATCGTCCTGGGACACTCAACAGGTGTGCTGATGCACTTAGCCGATGTCCTGGAAATGGTGAAGAAGAAGTGAAAGAGATGATTGAAACTCTGACAGTTAGTACTGTCCTTCCAGCAGAAGTTGTGGTAAATGGAGAGCAGTTGCCAGAGGAAGAGCCCCCAATAACTCCTGGAGTTTATCCATCATACTCCATAGAAGAACTTGAGACTCTCCAACAACAGGATGATGCACTATCAGCCTGCAGACAATTCATCAGAAGTGGGCAGCCAGAGGGTGAAATGAGGAAGGAGAACACAGAGACAAAGTCTTGGCTGAAAGAGCGTAATAGCATTGTGGAGCACAGGGGAGTATTGTATAGGCAACCACCAGACCGCAAACACCTGCAGAGAAGACAGTTACTTGTTCCCAAGGGTTTACGAGAAAAGATGCTACAGATGGCCCACGATGAATGGGGGCATCAAGGCATCAACAGAACATCAGCAATCCTGCGAGAGAGATGTTTCTGGCCAGGCATGTGTAATGATGTCAGAGAGCACATCAAGAAGTGTTTTGTGTGCATTGCATCCAAGGCACCAACGCCAGCATTACGAACTCCGAGACGACATCTGTTGGCTTTCAGGCCCCTTGAGTTGATCGCAGTAGACTTCTTAAAGTTGGATAAGGGTCAAGGTGGATACGAGGACGTTTTGGTAATCACTGATGCATTCACCAAGTTTGCGCAAGCAATTCCCTGCAAGAACCAAACTGCAGCAGTGGTAGCCCGTGCCCTGATCGATGGCTGGATAGTCCATTATGGTGCTCCACTGCGAATTCACTCTGATCAGGGACGCAACTTTGAGAGTTCCTTAGTCCGGGAACTGTGCAAGCTATACGGCATTGAGAAGACACACACCACACCATATTATCCACAAGGCAACGGACAAACAGAGCGATTCAACAGAACGTTGTGCAGTATGATCCGTTCTCTTGAGCCAGGTCGTCGAAGAAAGTGGCCCGGGCTTATTCACCAGTTGGTATTCCTCTACAACTGCACTCCCCATGGGACGACAGGACTATCTCCATACCGCCTCATGTATGGCCGAGAGCCGCATACTCCACTTGACCAGCTGATCGGGAATGGACAAGCAAATTGGGATGAAGACTTTGTGGCAGAGCATTCAAAATCACTCCAACAAGCTCACATGGTTGCACAGCAAAACATGGAAACGATTCTGAACAGCCAGAAGATTAGACATGATGGTCTCCCTATGAGTTCACCACTCAGCATTGGCACAAGGGTGTTATTGAAGAAGTGTGCTTTTGAAGGCCGTCATAAACTTGAAGACAAGGTCTTAAGGGAGCCTTTCATAGTGACTGCGGTTAATGAGGCAGCTGATGTGTACAAAATTCGTCCCATGCTTGGAGGACCGACAAGGGTTGTTAACAGAAGGCTGTTGATCCCTGACCCACGTGAGGATATGCCAGTGCCTGATCCACAGAACAAGCCAAGAGACAGTGTGGAACCACGACAAGATCCTCTGCCTGCTACTAAGGGGAACACCCCCTATTTTGCCTTCTTGTGGGAACCACCAGATTTTTGTAGGTCTACCCCAGATGAGGAAAGACAGATCATTCATAATGATGAAAATACTCCACATGAAGAGGATCATGACTGTAATGGCGGAAATGTTTCCAGTGAGGAAAACAATGTGGATGGAGATGCCGCATTAAACAGAGATGTATCTAACATGAAAGATAACTCTCACCATGAAAACGTAAACCAAGAGCTTGAATGTCGAAGGTCCAACAGGATTAATAAGGGACGACACCGGAATCCACTACGCCTCCCAGTATCTGTACTATCAGAATAAAAAGGGAACAGGTTGAAGACAGAGACTTTTCATATTATATTATTTGAATTTAAATGTGATTAATGTGGTATAATATTTGATACTCAGAGAGTTTGTTTCTCACTTTGTAATAATAATGTGTGGTTAGTAATTGTGAACAAATACTTTGGCATGAATTGCGGGGAAGAGTTTACATTCTTGCATTTTGTGATTGAAAAAAAAAAAAAAAAATTATGCCATCAATCGTGGGGAAGATGTTGTAAAGTGGAAATTCTTCAATACGTATAATATGAACTACTGAATTTATTTATGAATATAGTTCTATAGCATATTGTTTAGAATGTACTTTTTCCCCTCACTCAGTGAATGGTCAAATTAGTTCCCGCCTTTTTAGAGGTACCCTTCAGTGATTGGACCATTATTTCCCGCCATTTTAGGGGTATCACTATTGCTCAATCCAAGTACCCCTGTAGGGAGTGCTTTGTATTTGTGCACCAGTGCACCTCTTTTGTTTGAGCAATGATTCAGTGCTATGAGAGGCAGAGCATTTCTCTACTGTGACAGTGAAGGTGATGCACTGAGGAAGCAATTGCAAAAAGATGTAAGTTGATTTGTTTTGCTGATTGTACTTTTGATTGTATTTTATTAGAATGATTAGTTTGTTATTCATTGATTTGTATATCAGATTATACCTGATTGTCATATAGTATGAATCATGAGTTTTGCTGATGAAAAAGTTACTGAATTTGGTCTTGTACAGAATCTTCTATATTGATACCTTGTATACTCACCTATTCACATGAGATACTTTTTTTTTAGTGTTGTATTACAATGCATTATTATCAATGTAATTATCAATTATCTTCAATTTCCAAATAATATTTGTTATTAATTTCATGTCACTTCTAGGATTTCTGGAAGGAGTTATATCCGTATACTGTAGACCATGAATTGATTGCATCCATGAATTAGCAAAGTGGTCTTAACTGGCCGGTGAGTAGAGTTATGGTTATCTGCCATGATCATAATGTATGTATTGTATGTCATGATAATGATTTGACTTGGATTTATGATTATTTACATGACTGTTTCACTTTGTGTGATAATATAAAGCAGATGGACCAATATTGAAATGTTGATAACTAATGAAGTTAGAATTGATTTGTAGCCAAATGTTATAGTAATATATTTTTGGTGGATGTATACAATTGATTTGTTACCTCGTTTTGTTGCTTTTGATAAATTAGGAAAAATATCAGTATCGTCTTGTCTCTAATTCATGTTGTACAAATTCTTTTCATTACTATACAGAGGCTGTTTTCTTTGATGTTACGAATAAAAATAAAATAGAGCCGTAAACCCCAACTCTGGTCTTCGACTACTCCTTCCCGTGTCAATTATCTCGAACCTTTTCAATAATATGACAGACCACCTAATGATTGCCCTCTGCCTAAGCCAAATAAACAATTTGAACTTTGGAGGCCATTTTCGCCCTTTTCTTGTACATATGAGACATGTGCACTAGTGACAACTTTTGTTTATAAATTAACGCTCTACCAGCTGATTTCCATTTCAACTCCGTAGGGCCACGGCAAATGAAGAAAAAGCCGTTTTATCAAAGACAGACCACCCGACTTTTTAAGCACATTTCTAAACCAGCATATGCAACTTTTGACTTTGATAGCCATTTTCACCCTATAGATGACCTCCTGGAGGGCTGAGCTATGCTGACCTTTCTTGTGCAGAATTTCATGCTCTTTCATATGAATCAATTTCCAAGTCTCTAGCCCTTTGCAAAGTGACTCTAGCGCCCCCTTTTGGCAGGTCTGCAGCATCGAAATTTAAAAAAAAAAAAAAAAAAGGCTGTTAAAAAACTTAGAATTGATCTAGGGTTCTGGTTTTGCGTGTGTGTGATGTTTGTGCAAGATGTGATTCTGTTCCGATTTTGAAGAGGATTCATGATCCAGTTTGTGAGATATGACCATTCGTTGATTTTGACAATACACGTAACATTTGAAAAATTGGCATGCCACCATTGATCGTGAATTTAGACCATGATACCGTGGTAAAAATAAAAAAGATAAGGATTTCGTCGTTAGAGCATTATCTCAGCTACAACACATTCGAAGCTGGGCCAAAATCGATCAGAAATAAGGTAGCTGTTGGTGAAAAAATGTGACGGGAATGTAGAATCAAGAACTAAGTAAAAGTCATGTCCCATAGAGAATACACGTAAAATGAGAAGAATTGACATGGTACCGCTTATTGTAAATTTATACCATGATGATTTCATCAAAATGAAAAGTGATGATACGTGCTCCGTAGAGAATTGTTTCAGCTACAACATACCGAAATCCCGGCGAAAATTGATCAACAATACGCGAGATAGTCTCGGTTAAAGGCAAGAAAAATAACGTCAATTAAAAATCCAAATTTTGAGTTCACATAAGAATAGGATGACGTCAGAGCATCGAAAGAGTAAAATTTTGTCATGGACTCACATCTACAACTCATAACCTTTCAGAATATGTAAAAAAAATTTGGGGTCTCCATGCATTCTAAGGAGCTATGGCGGATTTTAAAGGGGCATGTTTTTGCGTGTTTTTACATTACTTGCCCAATAGACGCACGCACGGATTTTGAAGTTCGATGCGCGCGTGCAGCCTTATGGTCAGTTGAAATCGATTCTAAATTGATGGAAATGGTCAAGAAATGTCTCAGAATTGCAAATCAAGTGAAAAAACTGCGTTTTTACGTTATTTGGGAGTTGCGCATGTGCAATACGCGCGCGCGGGCGGTTACGCGCAGAAATTTTTGAAATGCTTAAAATGACCTGAAATGGATTTTGGTTTGATCCATGAGGGATTTTGAGCATTTTTAAATTTTGCGCGCGCACTGACGCGCGGACGTACACGTACGCGCGCGTTTAAAAATTTGGAATTGTTCAGATTGATATGAATATTCATCATGCCAAATATGAATGAAAAATGACATTTAAAAAGTTGGAATTGTTCAGATTGTTATGAATATTCATCATGCCAAATATGAATGAAAAATGACATTCCGTTATGAAGATATGATCATGAGATGATTTTTACAAAATGGCGCCTGGATGACGTCATGATGACCCGATGAACTTGAAAATGACTAAAAATCCGAGATCTCGTAATGACTGATGATTCCTGAAAATTTGACGAAAAATGATTGAACCAGTTCTGAGATCTCGTCTGCACAAAAAAGTGGGGTACCAATAAAGAGAATAATAATAATTAATAAGAATAAAGAAAATTTTTTGACGAAATTAAAAGGTGATCTGTCATAATATGACAGACCACCTAAAAGAAAAAAAAAGTGAACATGGCTGCTTAATTGTAATATCATACACAGTGGAATAAGAAGTCAGAATTCAGTTTAGTAATGCTCTTCTTTAAAAATGATACATGTGTGTACATGCTGCTGAGTTCTCGATAGAGGAGATCAACTTTTTATAATCTAAAAAATGGAGATTGACCGTCTTACAGTATTCAGATGAGATATGGAATACAAATAGTCAACTTCAATTTCCATATATGTAAATAAAAGTATGAAGTAGCATACATAAGCAGTCCATATCCCCTTTCAGTAGAAGTGTGATATGGAATACAATACTCAATATTCAGTTTCTGTAAATGTAAATAAATATGAAATGGAATATATAAACAGTTCAATATCCCTTTTCAGTATTCATTACTGTCATGTAAATATGTGATATGGAATGTAAACCATGTAAACAGTCAATATTCATTTCCATATAGAAATAAACACAACAAAAAAAAGTTACTCCCCCCTAATTCAAAATAGCATAACTTTTTAACAAAGACGTTTTTAGGAAAATAATTTGGCGGAGTGTTCCTACACTTACTGAATAACTTCTGTTTGAAAACAAGATTGATCTGTCAAGTCATGCATGAGTGAGCAGACATTAAAGGCAAAAATGTCACTTTTCAAAAGTCAAAAGAGTCATTTTGGGGGGTTTGTGTGAAACAAGATTTTTCTGGCGTTTTTTCAAGTGTTGTTGATGTTTTTCGAGGTTGTGCCATGGTTGAGTTACAAAATTGGGAGCAATGAAGCAAAAAATGCTGAAAATTTACAACAATGCCGGAAAAAACGAATACCTGGTATTTTTACATAATGTGCTGACTCATGTTGGTCGATGCCAGTTTTTTCCACAAACTGAATGGATTTTGCAGATTTAGGAGAGCTGAATATCATTTTTCTCCAAAAACCCTTCACCCAATTGTGATAAACCTTAAAAGTGTCGGGTTAGGCATGACTGGACACTATGAACATGACGGACCAAAGAAAGCAGACAAAATAAACAACCCCTCATTCTACTCTTCACCATGGTAATGGTAGTCAAAGAACATGTGGAACAGGTGTAACATGCATATTCACCTGGAACTACTGATTAACCCATTCGTGACAGAGGTCCACATTTTGTGGTTTGGCCTAATATCTTTTAATGCGAAGCCCTAAAAATCATACCAAATACATGAACAGAAAGAGCAAAAAATTCTACAAAAACTGTGCCCATTTTGGTTGCATCAATATTCATTGTTTGATGCAGAAATTTTTTTAAAGGAAAATAAGCATTAAAATCCTTGAATTGGCAATGTGGATAGAAAGATTAAAATACCGTTTTCCCCTGCAATTGGTAACTTTTTGACTTATCATCATAATTTCTGTCAATTATATTCATTTCAGATACGTGATGTTTTATAAGAAAAATTTAGCAATAATAAAAATGTTGGTTGTTGCCAATTTGAAGAATAAAAGCTGATCAAATTAGGCTTTAAATAATTCCTGTCACGAATGGGTTAATACCAGTGAGGGATGTTCTTTTGACTACCAGAACCATTGTGAAGGGTAGAATGAGAGGTTGTTTATTTTGTCCACTTTCTTTATCGGTCATGTTCATAGTGGGATCAAACAATGGAAGAATTCAATTCGCCACAGGTTTGTTTCACAGAGCCCCAAAATGACTCTTGTGACTTATTTGAAAAAGTGACATTTTTGCCTTTAATCTCATTTTCACACAGAAGTAAGTCAATAAGTGAAGAAACACTCCTGCCAAATTATTTTGTTCAAAACTTTTTCGGTAAAAAGTTATGCTATTTTGAATTAGGGGGGAGTTACTTTTTTTGTTGTGTTTATATGGTGTAGAATACTTTGAATTATACTTCAGAAGAGATGGGAGGACATTCCCACCTCTCCCTTGTAACACTCTGATAAATTGCAAAATTGCAAAATTGCCCCATGTACAAGATTCATCGAATAATATTCAGTTCTTATAATCACATATTTCTTCTACCTTCATAGCTCACTCCCTCCAAAATGGGAAAGAATAACATCAAATAGTAATATTTTGTTAGCAAGCCTTTCAAATGAATTTGGCTTTTTACAGAAGAAAATGCTCATCGTCAGTAAAAGATATTTAAGTCACTATAGTTTTTTAATTCAGCTATTGTGTATTGAGGCACTGATCATGATCACATCTCATTACCAAAAAGGCCGGGGGGGGGGGGGGGGGGGGGGAATAGCAAAAATTTGCCTCAAGATAGCGCTATAATCTTATAGCACATAAAATGAAGTCCCAAACGAAGATATTTGAATTTCTGGAGACAATTAGGTGGTCTGTCAATATGTTCTAGTAAGGAGAATGTCTATTTGGAGGACACAGACACATTTAAAAAAAAAAAAAAAAACCTACACCAATTAAAGAAGGTGGGACTGCCCTGTAAAACCTGTTTAGATTTTTTTCTTAAAGCTATTATCAACCAAAGGACGTCATTTGACGAACTTGCACCTCTTGTAACTTTTTGTGCAAAAAAATGGAACAATGCCTGGGATTGGCCTTCCTTGCCTTGCCTTGCCTGTGCAGGATGTGATGTCTTGGCTAGAACATACAAAATCTGGCGAAAATTACATGACCAACCACAAGCGAGGATAGCTACATTGACGTACAGTAATAGATTTTTAAAATCGAATTGTTGACTTGAGATGAGAATATAAGGACTTTGGACAGTGAAACCCCTGTTTCTTCTTCATGGATTGAAATGTAGAAGTCATAAGCTTTAGAGTGTCTCCACCTTTTCTAGGAGCTATGATGGAATACAAAGGGCTTGATTTTGTGTATTTTGACATTATTTGCCAAGAGATGCAACGCGTGCATTTTGAAGTTTGTCAGAAACTGTCAGGAAATCTTATCAGGAGTGCAAAATCATAAAAAAAACGGCATTTTTACCTCTACTATAGGCTGTGCGCGCAAATATGGGGCGCGCGGACACGCGCCAAATTTTGAAATGCTTAAATGGCCTGAACATGTGCCAAATGATTTTGAAGCGATTCTTGAGCATTTCTAATTTTTTGCGCACGCACCGACACGCAGACGTAAAGCGTACGCGCGGGTCTAGATATCTAGAATTCATTGGATTTTTAATTAACTTTAATCATGCCAAATATGAATGAGAAATGACCATCGGTTATAGAGATATAAGCCTAAGGTGATTTTCACAAAATGACGCCTGGATGACGTCACGATGACCCGATGAACATGAAAATACTTGGAACTGCGAGTCTTATTACGACTGATAACTGACCGAAATTTCGTGCCATTTGAACCAGCCGATTCTGAGATTTCGAGTGCACAAAAAGTGGGTGGAAGAAAGAAAAATAGATAATAAAGGAAGAAAATTATGACAAATCAAAAGTGATCTGTCAAAGATGACCTACCACCTAACAAGACATAGAAGCAATTTTCAAGATGACCTACCTTTTGTGCCAAAAAGAGAGATCTTTTCGCCGAGCATTCCTGAGCAATTTCACAAGTACCGTAATAGATATCCATCCTTTTTTTTTCATGTCACTCATAGGATCTTTACCTGGCTATCATTACTTCCTGTAGGAGGATTATCTTTCACCATGGATGATTCTGTAATCTCTAATTGCCGTAGATTGTCCTGATGAGATCTCGGTGATGTGATGGAAACTAACCCAGGACCAGAAAGGTCAGCTTACATGTAGCTTATCTCTAGTCTTTCTTTGTGACAATAACAATTGTAGAAA
>JAPZVO010001218.1:0-20381 GCA_029962745.1 Echinometra lucunter | reverse complement strand
GCATGAAATTAAAATACTAAAACTTGTTCTCCGTATACAAATTCCATATTTTTCCTGGCTCGCTCGCTGCGCTTGCAATTAGAATTTAGAAACAAAATGCTTTCGGGCAGTAAGCACTCTTTTCTCAGCAGTAAAATGCCTAAATATCATGTTTTGTGACGAATCTACCCTCTTTTTTTATAAACAAATAATTTTTTTGGTCGGTCACTCGTTTCGCTTAGGTGCTCGTATAGAAGAGTTTAAACGGCAAAGTGAATTGCCCATATGGAGTCACATTTGGGAAACAGGTTATTGAGTATAGGCTTATGATGAAATCTATTCTATCATGAGATAAAATGTACTTTTATCCTCGCTCGCTGCGCTCGCTCGTTATCTATTTGAATACAGGATGGTTTTGGAAAGTAACGAATTCGACCAGAGACATATAACAGAATTCATGATTTAGATATCTTATATAGGCCCATAGTGTATTTTGAAGAAAAGGTTCTCAGGATATTATAGGTCTTTTGTTTATTTAAAGCGAAAATAATGATTTTTTAGAAGTGGCTATCGCTAATACTGGCTTTTTGAAGTTCATTCGAAAATTAAAAAAACAGAATGGTTTATAATCTTTCAAGAAGATTTAGTTCCCCCCCCCCCCCCATTAAAAAGACGGACAGAAAAAAAAAGCTCTTGACGACCCTTAAACTTCTATCATAAAGTGCAAGACTATAGTGTACCTGATTTATATTCCTTTGCAGTTTCCTTCAATTTTGCGCAAAATAATGACTCACTAAATCATTCAACGATCAAAGCCTGACAAACTGTATTAAAATGTCTCAAACCCAAGAGTTTCCGGGGGCTCTGCCCCCTGGACCCCCACCGGGATACACGCCTAGCCAGGGGGCCCGATGGGCGGCGGTCGCCTCCCCAAAAAAGATTATTTAAAAAAAGTGAGCGAGAAAAGAAAAAAAGGTAACAGAATGTAGGAATAGAAGAAGCAGACAAGAAACGATGACAAAGAAATGTCGAAACTCAACCCTCCCCTTAGGGAGCGCACTTCGCCCGCTCAGTATGCAACCACGCTCTGCGTGCTCACTACCGCCCCCCAAAAATGAAATCCTATCTACGCCACTGGTTGCCCCCCCCCCCCCCCCCATTTGAAAAACGTTCCGCCGGCCCTGACTTGTCTCAGTGGTAGTGATTGTATTTTCTAACAAGCCTTAATTATGTGTTTTTTATTTCTTATCAAAGAATCTTTATCTATCCTCCTATCATGAATTTGAGTACCATGAAAAAAAAGAGAGGGCAAATTGTGTCTTTTCTCAATGCATTTTCGTTTTCATTACAACTATAATAATTTTTACATGTAATTTTCATTATAGATAATGTTTAATAGACTGGCGAAACAGGACAATCTATTGAGGCGCTTTATCAGTGTGATTTCTTATCATTATTTTCAGAGTCCTACCCTCTTTTGTTATAATAAACTTAAATGAATACATAATTATAAAAGAAAGAGGGAAAATGGGCCTTCTTCTCGAATAATTTGGTTTCTGTTATAATTATGGGAATTCTTATAAGTATTTTCTAATGTTCAATAGATTGGCGCAACAAGACAGTCTATTGAAGAGGATTATCAGTGTGGTGATGCCGATCAGATACAGAGATTCAAGTATGCACAGGCTACAAGTGACCTTGCTGGAAACTCGCTTTGGACAGATCTTCCTGGAGAATATTCTTCCATCATCACCTTCCATAAAGAAGATAAGACTGTTGCCTTGGTTACCACTTCATCACCGTCAACTCTAACTCTTAACAAAGTGGGCTATTGATAAACTTTATATTTTCTCTATTTTAAGATGTCAAATCATACCTCATCTCTGAACCATCTAGAAAATAAAATATAGGTCCAGAGCAAATTAAAATATAGAACATTTCAGGATGGAAAGAAATAACATAAATATAAGAAAATATATGGCATAAGATATATGGCATGCAAAATGAACATGGATCTTGAAATTGTATTTTTTTCAATCTAATGACAACAAAACAAAGAAGTATCCATGATTGTGAACATGAAAGAAAAAAGAAAAAAGAATATCAACAAACACTCTTAGTAAAAATGTTAATTCATGGGACATGTATTAAATTTTCCAAATCCATCAATGATGCAGATGTTTGAAACGAGACATTATCAACATAATTTATGTTATGTGAATACCACAATCGGTGAATTCATACATATAAAACCATGCAACTTCAATTGTTTTATGAAGATAAGGGGAGGTACTATGGAGAAATAAATGCGCATTTAATCAGAATGAAAATCCAGCAGTATATACACTTACCCAGCGCAGTTCTCTATCTTTTTTATAACCAAATACATGAAGTAAGATCGCTTCACTTGGTCTTTTTGGATGCTCCGACATTTGTTCCAGCAACAGTTGCTCCTGGTTTTCTTTCATCAAAGACGTATAGTTACAGGGCATGGACCTTGAATGTCCATGGTTATGATTAGGTTTGGGGATAGGTTTATTGTTTTGACTAAGGTCGAAGTTAAAAATCCGGTTTGTGTAATATCTTGGTCGTCAAATAAAACTTTATTTTGATAATTGGTTTCATTTTTAGATCCATGTGCAGCCTAATAACACCGGTAGACTCTACGAAACCTTGGATTTGGAAGCTACAGGGAATGTTCTCAATGATGTTCATATCAACCAAGAAACCGAGGAATTATTTATTTTCACCACCAGTGAGGTAAAATATGCTCTCAAATACTTTCACGTGACGCCATTGTTAAAGTCGAAATACAAGCTGTTCAGCATCTACTTCAGAACATTAAAGAGATAATGTTTAGGAGCTGAATTTGGTATTGCCCATGATAAATGATTGTGCAGGTAAGGTCCCCTATAGATTTTTTGAGGAAAATGTAAAATATTAAGTTTCATCTTTTTTGTCAGACACTTCGCTCTTAGCAAAATGTGCCAGTTAAAACCCTTTCCCTCGTATTTAGAACCTCCAGAAAAGGGTTGGGGATTGCTTCATGAAATTTTTAACTACTTTGTTGGGACTTATATCAACATTTTCTCATTTAGCTGATGAAGCTGTCTGTCGTCAACTGTAGTCAATACACGAATTTTGCTGACTGCGTCGGACTAACACATGACGATGGGGATCCACTCTGTGGATGGTGTACATTGGAAAATAAGTAAGTCCCCCAAATAACCTCTATAGACCAATTTCACAACGCAAGTGGGCAGCAGACTGTTCGACACAGTTCGACATACTGCGGTGGGCGCTCCAACTTATAGTACACAAGTCAAAAGCGCGTACATTCGTTCGGTTTTTTGTCTATTTTGATCAGTATATGCAGATTTGTTTTAATATTTGCAATGAGAAATTATCAGGGAAGTTCAGGCCGCAGCTGTGCGGTGCTCAAATGCTACAAGAATTATAAAGTTTGAAAATTGGAAGCTAACTGAGTGCGAAATTCACTCGCTTTTGACTCATGAAGCCTGTTTGTGTGAGAAGCCGTACTCCCTACACAGGTTTCCGTAAGCAATGTGAAGGAATTCGTCGCCAGTGGGTAAAAACATAAACAGAAAGGACTTTTAAGTCAAGAAACATTATCATTATGTACTTTGGCGTAAAATCTAATGAGTGAAAACATGACCTTGTAAACAGGGTAAGATTTAGGGATCCCGTTTACTACAGCTTCTATGCTGCAATCGAACTTTTACTGACAAAACTAAGTTGAAAACTCATCGAAAGTACAAAAAAAATCATACCTTCATCCGTCAGATATGACCGTTGTCTTACCTCATCTACCCATGTATCCATGCTTTATTTTATTGATCTAGAATAAAGTAAATGGAACAATATCGGGGCATATCTCATATCTTACATTCATTTTGTACACAGAGCCAATCGCGGTCAGCGCGCATGCCCACCGCAGCAATGGCGTCGCCGATAGAGGGCCAAATACATAAACCGGAGGTGAAATTGGTCTATACGAAAAATATAAAGGACCTAGCGGGTGTTCATTGATTCAGTATCATAGCATTTGCAGATGACTGGAGCATGCTCAGCATTAAATTTCTAATGCATGAAACGCGCTCACTTCTCTTTATTTCTAAAGTAAATGGAACCTAATTTTTTCTAGGTAATTTCTTCACCGAGGGTATCCTCTTCATGATCATTATAGTGCGCTTCTTGAGAGTTTTACAATTACTTTCACTCAAGCATTGCTAAGTATTCACTGAATAACCCTACACCTTGGTCGAGACATAACACACGTATGGTAAAAGAGGAATAAGATATAGGTATAACACCAAGTTCAGTGAGCAGGGGACAAAGGAAGGAACCATTACCGCACACAGTTCAGAATATGGTACAGCCATGCTGGAGTTGGGCGGGCAGTTTTCACTTAATTAATTGGTCTTTATTTTGTTTCTAATTTATTCAAGGAAGAAAAGATGGTCCCACAAAATATTTTGAAGTCCTTTGAAAGCGCATACAGACGTTTTATCATATATGCAAGACATATTTTATTATTATTGAAAATGGCATCAGAATGACCAGGAATATTTTTTAAACATTTAAGTCACGTACATCGATCTACATAATACTCTCATTTGTAAAGGAAAAATGATTGAAAATAGTTTGCACTTCTGTTGACTCACATGGTATGTAGAAACAAATTTAGCTTTCGTTTTTATTACAACACAGGTGTAGCAGGTTCAGTGAATGTCCGAGTGCCATCCCCCCTAACCCTGAATGGCGACAATACGACCGAAGATGTATGTTTAGGTCTATCCCCGATGAATTCATTTGCCTGGAAATAAGCGATCCTGTCGATGGCATTGGTGAGTATACCGTCTCGAGAAGGAGTGTGGAGAGGGGTCAGCAACAGGGGCGTAGATAGCGGGGGGGGGGGGAGGGAATGGGGGATGCACCCCCCCCCTCCCACATTTTGAAGTGGGCTCATAATTTATGTGTGTGTACATAAATATGTACCAATGGGTTAATCATCCCCGTCCCCCAGGTATGAGGACCTGTCTACGCTAATGGTCAGCAATCTCCTTCCCCTTCAGGGTTCTCTGACAGAGGGACTAATGCTAATGACCATCTGTGCTCTATCTCGTCAAAATTATAGGGATAGAGTTGTGGTTAGGATAGATTTACAACAGGGTTAAAATAGGTTAAGTGTTACGGTTAAGGTTAGGTGGGCTAAAGTGTTTGGTCTAACTTATAGGAAGTTAGCGACGTTAGGAATTGGGATGATGGCCGTGGAGCACTTGTAGCGGGAACATGTATTGTACAACCTCTTCAGATGACGAATTTCTACCAAAAACAAAAATCAAGCTATTTAGGTTATGTATCATTCTAAAATTGACGACAAACTGGGACCACGCTACAGGGGGCGGCCGCCCCTACGACTTTTCAAGTGATCGGAAAAAGGGAAGGAGAAGAAGAAAGAAAGAAAGAAAGAAAGAAAGAAAGAACAGTATGCTTGAAGAGAGGGTAGGGTCATGCAACTTTATAATAGCCCTCTTTGTTCATTTAAAATGTAAATAAACTCACCTGTGGACTGAGGTTAAAAACCATGAAAATACTTGTCCGCTAGCGCCGCCGACCAGTACATAGGTATTGCATAGGGAAAACCCCATGAATTTTTACATTACTTTATTTCTTCCAGTTATAAAATCTGCTTCGGCATATATATTCATTCATGTAATATTTTGCAGTATACAGAAAGTATTTTATACGGACTGATGTTTACCAAGGATAGTTAAGCAAATAATTTAATACCCGAGCAAAGATACATATTGCATTAGATTATGATAAGGATAAGTCTGTAACACCTGCGAAAAAGTAATTCAGATTTTATACATTTGTAATTATTTCACTGGGAATGATAAAATCAAATTAATGAATGTAACGCATATGTTAAAGTAATTTATAAAATGCTACTGAAAAGGACGGAACTGATAGACGTCATAAAATTCAATTGCAGGCGCAACTTTTTTTTTTTTTGGGGGGGGGGGGGCTGATGGGGCTTGGAGGTTATTAGAATCTATATGAAATTAGATTGCTCCTTTATCGTTCAAATCTTTTTTTTTTTTTTTTGGGGGGGGGGGGGTTGAACACCCCCCCCCCCCCGTAGAACCGCGCCGGTTCAATAATATTGAACGAAAAGTGTTAACACAATTAAACTTGTCAAGAGAAACGTAACTTGGCAAGATAAGCACAGAGATGTATCTGGAAGGGTTACCTTAAAAAAATATATTTCATAATTTTATTCAAGACAATAACAGGCCATCATAATATTTCCTATTTTACAACAGTGATAGAGCGTGGAGATGATGGAGGGATCTTTAGGAGAGGGGTGGGGGTGGGGGCGAAGCGAGGGGTAATGAGAAGAAAGAGAGAGAGAGATTGACAAACGGGAGGAGACACATGCAGAGGCAGTAAAACGTAGAGAGGAGGGTTGAAGGGGACGAACAAGAAGGCGGGAGACAGAAGGAATATTAAAGGAAAATGATGCAGCGAGAGATAGAAATAATTTTCTTAAGTTATCTGCAAAATGATGCCGCGTAAGTGTTAAATACCCTTCTCTTTTAAATTTCAAATTTGTATTGTATAGAACTATCCACTGCGAGAGCAACTACTACAATGCAAGGTATTACTGAATCGATGACGACTAAAGGTATTATCATCGTGTGAATTCTTTTATTTCGCCCTTTCTCCCGATTTTTTTCATACTTGATAATTATCATTATGACAATATTAACTTTCTTTTGACCAAGATTTAGCAGAATCTGAACCCGTCACATAATTATTTTCAATCCTGTTTCAAAAAGTATCCATTGTATCGTTCATGTTTTAGACACATCAGTAGAGAAATAGATACGAAGAACCGGTTCTTAGAATGAATTTCAGGGTCCATGTCTACTGCCACGAACAAGAATTAAAAAAAAATCGAAATTAAAGTTTAAATTGAAGCTTTTTGGTAGGAACAAAAAACCCGAAAGCATTAAAATCATTGCGAAACCTTTGTTTCCTCTCTGTGAACATTTGTTTCTGGAAAAATGCATATTTTCGTTTCTGTAAAAATGCATATTGTATGAATAGTGTACCTATAGGTCTTGACTTCACTTGTTTTAAGTAAGAGGATGGTTTCCAAACAAGGCACCATGCTTATATTTACCTCTTCATCTTTTTTTAGAACATATCACCACAGTAACAGCTACTACAGAATGTGCGTCAGGTGAGGACCTTTCTTTCCTTTTGAGTTCTTGTACTCGATACGCTATATCTTTTCTTACACGTCGACGAATAATCATGTCCGGGTTATTTTACCAATGATTCCTTGAATCCTCTACTGCTTTTATTTTATAGAAATCCGTTTATCCAACTGTTTAGCTTAAAGTTACAACGTTCCAGTCATAATGTTTTCATTCACTATAAAATTCCAGAAAGTAGTAAAATAGGCCGTGTATAAAAAATCAAAGATAAAGACGTTTTAAGGTGATAAAATAATTGGATGAAATGGATATAAAATATGCTTTGACGGTTTATAGATGCCAGAAATCTTATTCTTCAGCCGATATTCAAAAGGCATATTTAGAGGGAAAAAATCTAATACAGTGAGTCTATTATTATATTAACTATATCAATAGCTGTGTGTGTTATATGAGGGAAGTCCATATAGTATTTAGTCATTTTTATTGTTCAATTGTAGTAACGTATCATGGCCTTATCAACATGTATGTAATGAGAATAGATCAATCATATCTAATCATGTTAATAGAGTTCTCAGCTCTGGAAGGGTTAACTTAATGTCAATACCACCATCAGGAAATGATGGTTATCAAGGATTTGGTCTTAACATATGGGACAAAAAACTTAGAATTGTCTAAATAAGTTACAATAAAAATAAAAACGTTACATAGTCTTTAACATATTGTGCATAAAATTCTTATGTCAGACCCCATTCCTGTACCGCTTAAGGAATTGAGTCGTGGGGCATCTGCAGGCATCGCTATCCTTGTCATTCTGCTGACGGCATCGGTCATTGCTAATGTGATTCTGTTTATGGTATGGAGAAGACTTAAGTCAGAAATAGGTGGGTCAATTTCTTGCTATATACTCATACGTCCACACGTAGACATTTTTGCCTTTGTTAGTTTTGTTTGCTTTTGTTGTTGTCTTTGCGTATGCGTTTTGTTTTTTGTTTTTGCTTTTTCTTTTTGTTTTAGAATGAAATCAAATTTTAGTGCCCATTATTGAAGCTTCCTCTCCCTTTTACATGATCAAGATCCCCATAACTGAAAAAACTATGCTTTTGTTGTTGTCTTTGCGTATGCGTTTTGTTTTTTGTTTTTGTTTTTTCTTTTTGTTTTAGAATGAAATCAAATTTTAGTGCCCATTATTGAAGCTTCCTCTCCCTTTTACATGATCAAGATCCCCATAACTGAAAAAACTATTCACTATTAAACCAAACTTGGATTAAGAAAAGGGTAAAAAGTTACCTAATACTGAGCCCAATCTGCAAAAAATTAGGTACTTGAGTTGAGTGAAATGTTACCCAACTCTTCTTACAATTTACTGCTTCATTTAAATCATGGTTTCCGAGATATTAAGATTTCGAAGTCAAGAGTGTTTTTGACACAATGACAGATCACAATCTACTTTCAAGTTTCTGATTTATGTAAGACTGCGCATAAGCCAGCCTCGACACAAAGAACTTCATCAGGTTTACCATCTATAGAAATGTCTCATTGTCATTAACAATATTAGAACTGTAAGTGCTAATAATGACTGACATTCAACTTACACACGAAAGAACGGGAATAAAGATACGATTTTATGATTCTTTTACACAGACTCCAAGGTTACTATGGCAGTCGTTCCCGAGTAAGTATTCATGAGCACCCTGGGTGCCATTGGCGTAAATCCCGGGGGAATGGGGGGGGGGGGGGGAGGGAATATATCCCCCATTTTTTTGGAGGGGGGTGGCGTGTACAAATATCCGCCCCCTCATTTTAAGTTTAAAATGATATTGTTATTAATCAGTTCGTGAATTTTTTTATAAACATGTCATAAATGACGACCATATAGTGGAATTTTTATTTGAAATGCTCTTAAAAACCATAAAAGTGTTGTTGTTGTTTTTTTCACTTGCTCGCAAAATGATAATATTATACGTGTGTTGGGGTCTGCGCGGGTGAATGAGTGTGTGTGTGCGTATACTTAAGTGTGAATTCGCGGGAAAATCGGGGGGAAAAAGGTGATCATCCCTAACTCCTCAAAACGGATTTACGCCGGTGCTGGGTGCCGTTGCATAAAAACTTGCTATTATAGTAACTTTCCCATCAATGGTAACTACCATGGCAACGTTGCTCAACAGCCAATCGAAATCCAGTATTCCATGAAAGTTACCATTGATGGCAAAGTTACTATAATTATACTCGATGTTTTTAATGTAATTATCAATTCTTGAAACTTCAAATTCAAATAATAAATATAACTCTCGCGAAACCTGTTTAGATGCCACTTTTAAATATCATTAATACGAATATCAAAGTCATTTTCATTACTGTTATTATCATTCTTGTTAATATTATTATTATTATTATCATCACTGTAGTAGTAGTTGTTGTTATATTATCTTCAAAGGAAAACTAACTCCTATGAGACGAATGACAACATGGCTTATGAGATGGCCACTGGAGCAGAAAGAGGTAAATGTAACCTTAATAACTGAATTATGAAAATACAACCTTAAGAATTTACATCATAGTAACAAAAGATTGATTGTCGAATTTATTTCATCATTCAAGTCTTATTTGAAACATTCTGAAGTTAAACAATTTAGCGTCAAAGAAGTGAAGAAGATAATTGATATGTTGTAATTTTTTGAGACCTTATATCATTCAACTTTTGAAAATTTGCTTGTACTTTGTATATTTTTGTAAATATGTATGAATGTAAATATAGTGAAATATTAAATCCTCATGGAAGAGGTAAAGAGAAAAAAAAGAAATAACCTAAATAATTGCAGCAACTGAAGAAAAATAAATATTCATAGGCGGATGCAGAATTTTGCACAATACTCACAAAATTTCTAACAAGCGAAAAAAAAGAGTGCTCAGATTTCTACTGTTGTCACTAATTAGTCCGAAATTCTCTCAAAAGCAAAGAAAAATCAACCCACCAACCAACCAAACAAAAAAGGTCATCAGCTCCACAAAAAGGCAGAGGGTGTACAAACTTGGATTTTGGTACTTAGGGTATGCCACTTGGGTTTCTTAAATGGTACTCTTCAATCCTGCAGGAAAAAAATCATTAATAAATTGTCTTTTTTTTCTCTCTCTCTCTCTCCCTCTCTCTAGGATTACCTGTATCCTATTGACCTGGATAAGGATAAGGACCCGCCCTCTCTGGAAAAGTGAAATCACTTGAACTACGTGAATTACCTTACCTTCGCCATTGATTCTGGAAAAAAAAGCTTGTCAAAAATTAATGAAGCCTTAAAATAAAAAACCCTATAGTGTTCACATTCATTGGCACATTCCAGGCTACCGTTATGTAGTATCATAAGCATGACAAAGGCAGCTTCAGTACCTTTTATATCAATACCATGTAAAAGTACCTGCGTTATGTAAATTATTGCAACACGGTTAAAATGATGTACCGTTTCATTTTGTTCATATTTTGCTGCAAAAATAATCGTCGGGTCATAATGCCTTAATATTAGTCATATCTGCAGCATTTAGGTGCTAAGCATTTGAGTTCGTCGTAAGTTCTTTAGGCAACTGTTAGGGCTCGGTCTGTATCAGTCGATTTTTCCCTTTTAATTTATTATTTCTTTTACTTGCATGTAAAATATCTACCACCTAGTATGGCGAAACATTTTTGCTTACGAAACAAAACAACGAATTTGCAGCATGCTTATTGTATAATATAAACATCCTCATGGATCTAGTCTTTTTAAAAGAAATTTCCTTTGGAAAACTGCTCTCATGAATAATAAGAAAATAATTACTTAAAGGTTTATTAGGTATAGCCTACTATTTGAATATATCACTTATATGTATGTACAATTTTAAGTATATTTCATTAATGTATGCACATTGTAGAGGGACCGTGGTCTAGTGAATAAGTACCCAGACGTCAGATCGCAAGGTACGGGGTTCGAATCCCAGCTTGGGATACCTCCTACAAAACATTAATCTTTCATTCAGATCAGATATGAGCACTTTACAATAGCCACTATCATTTTATTCATCCTAATTACTTATTGCAAATGCGGATTTAAAAAAAATATTGATATTCTTAACTGATCAGATTTTATATAATGTTATATTAAGTCGAAAATGTCGAAACATTGAATATGATTATGTGTTTTTCAGCTGAGTAGTTTTTTCCATTTTCTTCCCAATTTTTGTTTGGTTTTGTTTTGTTACCCGAGAGTTGCGAATGCTGTTTTGTATGGCGGGCCCTTCATGTCATAAGTCTACAATCATTCATTCACTCGAGTGAATGAGTGCTTGTATGGATTTTATCATCCACCCACTCGAGTGAGTGAATGATTTAACGGTTTCCACTAATCAGAATAGCGGAATCTCTTCCGAGATTCCATCACTTGAGTGATTGTACATTCACTTGAGTGATTGTACATCCACTCGAATGGATGTACATCCACTCACTAGTGGAGGAGTTAAGTGTTCGTTTTTAGCACACTGTGCCGAACGCGCCATAATCATGCACGCTAGGGAACGTGTGCATTATGAATGGTTGTCTTGTTTTGACCAATCAGAATGGAGGAATATCATCACCCACTCACTCCCTGTGAGCGGGTTTGCAACCACTCGAGTGGACGTACATCCACAACAGTGACTGTACATCCACTGGCAAGTGATTGATGCCCGGGGAATTTTTTAGCTTTTTTAGAGCGGACAAGTGGGGTTTCGTTGGTCGGGATCTCGTTTGACATCACATTAGGATTGACTGCATTCCGCACATACCACAGTCATGATAGTCTACTCACTAAGCCTCTGCTGCATAAAGCACGGCGAAAGAAATGAATAAATATTAAGGGAATAAGTGTGTGGCGGGATACAAAAATGAGGTCATTTCTATTCATTTCTATGAAATTTTCACTGAATCATGAAAGCGATCATGACAATGAAATCTAACACTTGTCTTCAACGGAAACGCCACACATTTATCCCCTTAATATTTATTGTCGAGATTAGACCTACAGTGATTTTCAGAAATGTGCGGCCATCCTGAACGTTTTATGTCAATGTCTTTAAAAGACATTATTCGTTGGGGTTTGGGGTAAATCGGAGTAATTTCTTTTAATTGGAGAAATTTAGATAGATGGGAAGGAAAAGGGGCGTAGAAATGTAAGATAAAAGGAAGACAACGACTCATGGCACAAACAGGACAACGGGTATATTGTGATAGTGAAGGTTGCAACCTGTATAGACACCTGTTGGAAGCGATTTGCTTCCATATTCTAATACAATGGAGTATTTGGAAAATGGTATCTTGAAGATGTGTGCAGTGGGACTTATGAAATGTGGTTTACTGCTCCAGTCATATAAAAAGATTTACAAAATCTCAATTACAAGTAAAATTCGAGTGGCTAAACAAGTAACATCAATATGTACATGAATGTATATTTTTTACAAGTCAAAGTACATGACTAAGCGATCATACCATGCATGTTGATCGATGACGGTACTGATATTTAATTTAAACAAATGAAAACAAAAATATTCAGAAACTGCACGAAGGATACTATATTCCAACGTGTTGCAGGTAATAAACCTCTCCCACACTACGTGGGAATAAAGAAACCCGCAAATGATTAATGCCGCATTACTTATAATACACTAATATATTTGAATGACTGATTGAATACCTTGGCCTTATTCCTCACTTTTTCTTTTTAACCTTATAATTTGAAAGGATTATAAGAGAACCACGGGCATCAAGGGAAGGAGATGAAAGAATAATGTATTACTGACTTATTTTACACATTAAAAAGGAAATTACTATTAGGGGGAATGTTTTGAAACTATCTGGGAACATAACAAAAAATGTCACTGGGAAGATACTCAGACCTTAAGAGAGAGACAGCAAGCTGTGAAGTTACATTGTTTGGTCCGTGAACAGGCCTACTGCGTACTCCTGCCTTGTTCTGAGGACATCGGCATAGATCCTAAAGTAATAAATTTCATTTCATTTATTTCCACAATAACAGCAGATAGATTTATTATCAAAATCATTATTAAATCAACAATTTAGATATGATATGATATGATGGAATTGTTATTGTTATATACATACATTAAGAAAGTCCTTGACAAAGGGCTATGCCCGAAATTTGGGAAATTTTAACATCTTCATCGGTTTTTTCTTTAACATTCGTCTTTTTATGTATTTCCATCAAAACCGACGCAGAATAACTTTATATATATATATATATATATATATATATATATATATATATATATGTGTGTGTGTGTGTGTGTGTGTGTGTGTATTGAAAATAATTCTCACGTGTTGGATGATTAATAATGTACACAGTAATAATTTTAAAAAGAGTCGAAGGTACGACATGTGTAAATCCAATGTTGGATTTTCATATGGCGTAACCTCGACTCTTTTTGAAGTTATTACTGTCTACATTATATAATATATATACATCAGTCATGTCAATGCAGTGAAAATAATTGTACTTACGCAAGTAAGCAATGTTCACTTTATTACAAAGGAGACCCTTAAAAGCAAAGCTTATGGATCAGGTTTCCACGTAAGACCTTTTAACTTAAAACAAGCCAATAGCAAGATTGTGTCTCGCCCACCCGTGACTAAATAACACGAAGGTTTCCCCAAGTACATCCCTAACCAAGTTTGATATCGCAAAGTCTTGCAGGTAAACTTTAATGTTTGACCTCAAATGACCTTTGACCTCACCATGTGAACTCCGACAGCACCACAACATGATGTTACCCCTAGTACATCTATGACCCAAGTTTGGTTGCCATTTGACCATCAGTTGTCAAGTTATGTGTCATAAGAGAGTCGTGCATGTAAACTGCAATGTTTGAAATAAAATAACCTTTGACCTTACCACGTGACATCCGATGCCACTATAACATGAAGGTCTCCCAAGTGCATCCATGACCCAAGTTTAGTTAAAAAGGGAGCAGACGTTGCAAAGTTACTTATCATAAGAGAGTCTTGCAAGTAAACTTTCACGTTTGATATAAAATGACCTTTGACCTTACCATGTGACCTCTGATACCACTATAACATGAAGGTCCCCCAAGAACCCTTTCACCTTATCATGTGAAGTCCAACAGAATGATAACATGCACTTCCCCTTAGTGATCTGCAACCCAAGTTTGACTCAAAAGTGTGACACGGTTGCAAAGTTTTGTGTCATAAGAGAGTCTTGCACGTAAACTTTAACCGTTCAACGTTTGACCTGTAATGACCTTTGACCTGACCATGTGACCTCTGACTGGACCATAACATGCAGGTCCCCTTAGTGCATCGACAACCCAAGTTTGATAGATAAGTGTCACACGGTTGCAGAGTTTTGTGTCATAAGAGAGTCTTGCACGTAAACTTTAATGTTTGACCTGAAATGACCTTTGACCTTACCATGTGACCTATGACTGGACCATAACATGCAGGTCCCCTTAGTGCATCGACAACCCAAGTTTGATAGATAAGTGTCACACGGTTGCAGAGTTTTGAGTCATAAGAGAGTCTTGCACGTAAACTTCAACGTTTGACCTGAAATGACCTTTGACCTTACCATGTGACCTCTGACTGGACCATAACATGCAGGTCCCCTCAGTGCATCTACAACCCAAGTTTGGTTGAAAAGTGAGTCACGGTTGCAAAGTTATGTGTGATAAGAGAGTCTTGCACGTCAACTTTAACATTTGACCTGAAATGACCTTTGACCTTACCATGTGACCTCTGACTGGACAATAAGATGCAGGTCCCCTTAGTGCATCTACAACCCAAGTTTGATTGAACAGTGTCACACAGTTGCAGAGTTTTGTGTCATAAGAGAGTCTTGCACGTAAATTTTAACGTTTGACCTAAAATGACCTTTGACCTTACCATGTGACCTCTGACTAGAGCATAACATGCAGGTCCGCTTAGGGCATCTACAACCCAAGTTTGGTTGAAAAGTGAGTCACGGTTGCAGAGTTTTGTGTCATAAGAGAGTCTTGCACGTAAACTTTAACGTTTGACCTGAAATGACCTTTGACCTTACCATGTGACCTCTGACTGGACCATAACATGCAGGTCCCCTTAGTGCATCTACAACCCAAGTTTGGTTGAAAAGTGAGTCACGGTTGCCAAGTTATCTTTCATAACGTTTGTGACGGACGGACGGACGGACGACGGACGGACGACGGACGGACGACGGACGGACGACGGACGGACGACGGACGGACGACGGACGGACGACGGACGGACGACGGACGGACGACGGACGGACGACGGACGGACGACGGACGGACGACATTTGGATCCCTTAGTCTCGCCTTCACCTCCGGTGGGCGAGACAAAAATGTCACTTTGGTTGATGTCAGTTATAGAATGTTCACTTGAATATGATAATCGATAGTTTTATTCGTTCACGACTGGATAAATGAGAAGAATTTACATCACTTTGCTGGCTTTATCTCCCATATGCTTTATTCCAAACTATCATCATCGATTACACATGCGTTAAACCTTAGTACCTGACATGTCATGCATGTCTGATGAGATTATTTTCTTGAAGACGCTAAATCCATGTTTTTCCATGGAAACCAAGGTATTGGCAGGATCGGATGCTTGTTCCATATCCCATTCAACTTATTTCAGTACAAAGAAACTGATTTTAAAAAAAACACACACATTTACTTCCAAAGGCACTAGATGCAAGTTCGTTTTTCCATCCAAAGGCTGCCAAATCTAAATTCGATTAATTTCCAAAAGGCGCTAAATTCACTTTGTGTTGAAATCAAGTAATTTTAATTTAACCGTTTTTCTTCTTCGGAATTTCAATATTTTTATACGATTGCAAGTACCAACATTAGAAATCTTAGAAATGAAAGAATGCCCCAACATTCTCTTTTTCAAGAGCCAAATATGTTCCTTATTATTAGGGATTTATTTGAAATTGCAACATTGGAGTTCGGTGTATGGAATACAAAGAGTTCTCCAAATATACTGCTGATACCGGATTTATTTAACATTCTATTACTTTTTAGATGGCTTAAAATTAATAACATCGTGAACAAAAAATATAAACCTCACACACAGACACACACACAAAAATCCCACCAATTGAAGGTTTTGAGTATAATAATTTGGAATTAGTGTTTCTACGTTTATTGCCTAGCTTCTGTGTGAAGATGATCCTTTCTGGTCATGTGCAACGAGATTTCAGCAAATGCGGTTTATGGTGCATATTAATGTGTTGTTGTCATAGAGATACATACTAATCGCTTGACGCCCTCGCAGTTATCCCGAAACTCTTTTTACTATTATGGTGAGCACAATTTAGAAAAATTAACTCTCCTTATTGGAAAACAAAATAAGTACAGATATTTTCACCGAAATGTATCATTACATGTGCGTTAACATGCAGGGTTTGTCATAGTTCATGGTTGAGTGACTACACGCGTAAGAAATGCTTAATATACTGTTATCATGGTTATGCAGCATAAAATGACTCTTGCGACTTGAAAAGTGACATTTTTGCCTTCAGTGTTTGCTGAAAGTATGTCTGAACGAATCAATCTCATTTTCACTCAGAAGTTATCAAATAAATGGAGGATCACTCGTGCCAAATTATTTTGGTCAAAACTTCTTCGTTTAAAGAAAGTTATAGGCTTTTTTTTTTCAATTAGGGGAGTTAATTTTTTGTTGTGTTTAATTCGAAGAAAGTAATTACGCGGAATCATTTAGATCGGGTTTAGTGCCTTTCGAAAATTCGACTTGATTTGATGTGAAATGGTTTTGAATGAAAATCATTCCAGCTAAAAGCTGAATTGGAGAGCGTAGCTATAATCATATTCGTACATAATTAATTTGATTATATTACAATATAGAGGGACGAACAGGTAATATGAAGAGACAGAGGAGCGATATTACTTGGTTGCCCCCCCCCCCCCCCCGACAAACTCTCATTTCACTGAAATGCACAATGTGCTCAACAACTGTTAATATTGAGGATATTTATTTTAACTAGATTCACATCTACTGATAGACAAGTTTTTCTTTTCACATTTGCTTATCTTGTTTATACCACATACCTTATGAAGCTAACTGAACGATGATGATTCCACTGCTTGGCAATATAATATCATTCAAATAAACTCACTCAACCTTTAATGCTTCCGGAGCTTGCTCCGCTGGCTACCCGTTACTATACTTTAGAGGGATAATTGAAATTATTATCCAATATTCTTCAATTGTCAGTTTGCATGATTAATATACAAAAAAGTTAAGCTTTCAATAGCCGAAAGAAATATAATGTGGGCGTATCAGTTTTGCTTAAATATATGTACTTTCATGAATGGGGATGTGTTGTGGCCCAACTGTTAGAGCAGTGGTCTCATTGCCGGGGTTCGAAACCCAGAGGAAGCGCTTGCCTTTTGGTAAGGTTTTTCCAATTCCCCGGAGAGTAGCGATGGTCTCCTGGTTGCTTTCGAACAGACATGTGCATGCTTTTTAAGCCAGTCAAGACAAGTAACCAGCCAACCCTACTATCCAGGCATTTAATTTTCTCTTACTTTCAAGCTTATTGATATGTTCATGAATTTATTCATCTTCAACATTTACGAACGTTTAGGTTTTCAATCCCTCCAGCATTATGGAATTCCGCCTAATGGCTGGCTGATTTTTGTTTTATACTCTGGATTTTATACATAACTCAAATCATTTTATTTGGGGGTAGACACGTATTATGTATTGCTTATCTACAATGCTACTTAATTTGATTTTAATGAAATCAAATTAATTCCATGCCAAACAACACTAGGATTTCAAAGTGAATGTTCGTGGTCATTAAAGTTTGTAAACAACAGTGTTTTCTCCTATGCATTCGACAAGTGGCAAGATCCACACCTTCACAGGAATAGCCCTCTCTTACCATTTAAAGTAAACAAAGTGACGTGAAACTGGCCTCGTCCTGGCAGACTGATGACCGATACATTCCCACGAGATGATGATAAGCACCTCGGTGAGATATTTGGTCATTTATCATGTTTATCCAAATTCCGTCAAGTCAAGCAAAGTTGCCATAATTTCGAAAAAAAAAATGAATATCTAAGTTACATATACTGAAACTTAAAAAAGACTGTGTAATTGCTAACACCGTTTTCTGTTATTTACGTTTGCATTATAATGCCGTTTTCATTTCGTTGTTTTGTTGCAGGCTTGCAATTGGTTAAGTTTTGTTTTGTATCTCAAGCCTGAGGAAGACCTGTCACAGGGTCCGAAAACATTTGAAAAAAAAAACACCCCTGTTCATGGAAATATCAGCCCAACTCATTCAAAGATGTACTGACCATTTTTTATTGTGTTAAAAGAAAGCAGCTTTGGTAATTATTGGTGATCATTTTGAGTGATTCTATATACATTCGTTTTAAAACACATTAATCTTTGGAATACTAAGTGGCAAAGTTAAAGTAGATTCTGGAAAACAGTTTTAAGTATTCCTCAAAATCTGAATCATGTTTTCTTTCCTTAATGTTTATTTCAAATATGCGTTACAGCTTCCCCCTCGCTACGTTACAACTTGCCCCAAGAGCGTGGTGAGTTGTAACATCGCATTTTTATTTTTCTTCCCCTTATTTATAGGGAACTACTGAATAAAAAAATCATAGTATTAAGTGTGATAATAGCGTACACTTTGATCATTGGTACAACTTTGACATTGGTTTCTAAACTCATCGACAAACCAATATAAATTGAATGCTAGAAAAAAAAAGAAAAAATGTTACTTTAGCTCCGGTCTCCCCAATATGCCTTAAAACTCTTTGAAATTGATTCAACATAATTAGGGCTGGAAGAGTGATAAATCTGACACAGCTTTGGATATGGGAACTAGAAGATTTTATGACTTTCATGAAAAGGCTCTGCATCTGAACATAAATTAATATTACCATGATTACTGGGATATGAAACCAAATAGAGAAAGAGCAAGAAGAATGGGTTACATTATGATGTAAGCAGGAATACAGCCTTACAATGACACTAGTTCAGACGCTGTCAAAATTGTTCCACACATCTGGGTTATTTATAACATTAAGTAAAAACTCTTCGATAGCTTCGAAGGATAAAATATTCATTGATATTATCATTTGCCGCCACATGTTGCTACTCGTATAGGTGTATAAGGGCAACATTCCCATCAAAGGTTATCCGAATTTCGCCGTTAACAATATTGGATGAGGAAATGAAACGTAATAAAATCATTAATTGCGCAATTGATAGCGTATGAAATAAATCTCGTTAACCATCTATATTATTTTTTCCTCAAGGGCTCGTTGTAGGGGCAGGTGACTATAGTCCGACTTGAAAATTGTCTATTAAATTGTCAGGAGTGGGGGTAGAAACGTATTAAGAACATGAAAAATACTGTAATTTGAAGGACGAAGGTTCCAAATAGAGTTGTGGGCTATAAAAACATTCCGGTTCTGATATGATGAAGGGCATAATAGGGCTGTAGAATTAATTGATGTCTAGCAATTTGAGTAATTATCTTGGTTAATTCATCTGGGTCTCGGGAGCTCCGTAGCTCCATAATGGGATATGATGGAAATCAAATGGCCAAATGGCCAAGGAACTGTTATGACTGGTTGAAACTCTCGGAGTCAACCGACGGCTGCCTGTGAAATCCGACCTATACATGGACTCCAAAAGAGAGTGAATACATCTCACTGATGAGCCCCTCAAAAATCCTCACTTCTTACCCCCGTTTGTTTAAATTGTAAAATGGAATGAGTCTGATTGTAATGCCCGCTCTTCATATAAATATTAAATACAGATCTTGCACGAAGATATTTCAAATCTCGTCTTCTGCCGAAATGGTAGCTCAGCACCTCTGGCTTCTCCGTCTTCCAAATCTGAGGGGCGGGGGGGGGGGGTGTGGAGGAGAGGAGAGAGAGGAGGAAGAGAGGGGGGGACATGGTGTAGGTTGTGAAAAGATATTAATTGCTTCTTATTGAAGATTATTTTATTTAAGTTTTACCATAACTGTGGGTTAATTGCCCATCAGCCCTTGTGAAAATTGAATCGTTTCATTGATTGATAATCCGATATAATACTCATTACTGCTACTTTCACTGATGATAATA
>JAPZVO010001217.1:0-20382 GCA_029962745.1 Echinometra lucunter | reverse complement strand
CACCTTGGCAGGATCATTATTCCTTTTTTGAATGATTGTTAGGAAAAACAGTGATATGTGATTCATATGTAAAGTTCCTTTGGCTTCAATTGATTCTTGTTTTTACAAACTACTATCTGTGCATTTCGGCCGTTATTTTGGAAACTAGATCATCTGAACAGGTGGTTCACATGGATATGATTGTTATTGTTGTATTGTTTAGGCTACTAATGCTGCCTATTAATAGAGGTTCCTCATTCGTCGTTATCAGGGAGACGTCAGGGAGACAGAACATGCTTTCTGTATCTGGGTCTATTTTTACATGAATCTCTGGCTTAAATCCTTTCCATTCCCTGGCAAACGCTTGGACGCTATTTAATTGATATGTAAAGTTTTATAATTGATCTCACTTATGTTGCCCAATCAGGGTTGCGGATGTTTAGGTTATGTTTTCAAAGCATGTCGTGCCATCACAGCCCCTCCCCCCGTATACAGTTTATGAAATTTGATAATTCAACGGGTTAATGAGGCGTATTTCTATCATGTATACATTTTTACAATATTACGATATATATATGCTAATGTTATGCTCCCTCATGCTTATTCCAACTTAGTTGGCGAAGGTACAAGACCATGTTGTATCAAATTGGTTCACTTATGTTGCCCAATCAGGGTTGCGGATGTTTAGGTTTGTTTTCAATTTTCATGTCGTGCCATCACATCTATGCAAATGAGGATCCTCTTTCATATACTTTGCATGTCAAGCTTCATAACCCAAGCATTTCACTAAACATGTTTTATTTACCATGGTATTTTTGACACCCTTGACTCAACCCATTGCCTACAGGAACCGGCTAATGTTATGCTCCCTCATGCTTATTCCAACTTAGTTGGTGAAGGTACAAGACCATTATGTTGTATCAAATACCTGTGCAAATGAGGATCCCTGTTTCCTTCAAATTTGATAAGTTTGTTCGTTTTGTGCATCTTGTCATCCCGTGCCCTCGGCATACTTGAATATCTTTATCTCGATTGTGTTTTTTCTCTTCATCTAAGCAAGGACACTTTCCATACATAATGTTAGGAAAATTTGACCTGTTCTTTAGAGGTAAATTTCAAGTTATCTTCGCTTCATGTGATTGTCAACCCCCCTTTCTAACTATGCACAAACTTCCTCTACAGATCAGGTGTCATGCCAATGATTTTTTCCCTGTATAGATTAGTCACGTGAAGGTCCTCATTTGTAATTCATGGGTAACATGCTTTTTTGTACTTGTCAAACCAAGCCTACGTTTTCACTGTACTGTGGATACTTGTTTAATTCCCTTCCCTTACCTGGCAACTGATGTGTTAATATGAATTTTCAGATAATGATCTCACTCTTGTATACATGCGTCATGTTATCAAATGAAATACTTGGAGGAAACAGATTATGAATCACGTGAACATGAATATGCAAATGAGGATACCACGTCACTCGTCCTACGACTTCTGTTTATTTTGCCTATACACGTATTATGATCAAATTAAGAGTTAGGCCTTATTGATACATACCAAGAAACCATCAAAGTGTAATGATTGTCCATGTATATGATCGAGCTACATGGTGTTTTTCCCCCCCTTTTCATCGCCAGATTTAAATTCTTTTCCATTCTTTTCTCTTTATTGATGCCATTCTGTCCAGAGCAGACAGAACGAAAGGTTACACTATGAACATGACCGACAAAGAAAGTGGGCAAAATAAACAACCTCTTATTCTACCCTTGACAATGGTTTCTAGTAGTCAAAAGAACATCCCCTTCACAGCTATTATGTTAATCATTAGTTCCAGGTGAATATGCATGTTACACCTGTTCCACATATTTTAGATAATAGCAGTGAAGGGATGTTCTTTTTTGACTACCAGAACCCATTGTGAAGGGTAGAATGAGGGGTTGTTTATTTGTCCGCTTTCTTTGTCCATCATGTCATAGTGTTAATGGGAAGTCTATTGTGCGATGCTGGGTAATCTGTTTGCCTATATCATCCCCTTTTTCCGTATCAAGTCTCACTTTTTAAGTACAGTTTACATGGTTTATAGGGCCTACCAGTACTAAAGTATAATTTCAATTGACTGCATAAAATTATCAACAACTTAATTTAGATTCTTTTTCTTTTTTTTCCCATCAAATCTATAGCTATTTGCAAAATGGTATTTTTACCCATTTTTTCCTTTAAAAGAAAAATAAAAGGTAAGAATAGTGTTAATTGGCCACCAGCCCGGGTTTTGTCAGATTGTCACACACACGCGACATGTACACACACACAACTCGGCACACACTACATGCACCTCTCTTGCACTTGTACGCACCAAGCACTCCAAATTCATTATATCGTATTACATACCAATTTGTTCTCATTCATGGATCTGGATGATATATTAAATGATGAACTATTACTTCCCAGAGCAATACTATACTGCAGAAGAATTCATTTCTACTTTTAATTCAACAACCAAAATGATAAACCAAAACTTTTCAGCTAGTACACATAACAGCCGAAATTTGCAAAAGAACTTTGATACTTTCAATGAGTTTTTATCTATATTAAATTCATTTCCTTTTTCTATAATAGCTTTGACAGAGAGACATGGTTACACTCAACGACCCCTCCCATATTTGATATTGAGAATTACACATTTAACCATATAGATCGCAAAATGGTAAGGGATGCGGGTCGCGTTTTACATTCACAATAATCTGCATTATAAAGTGAGGCATGATATTAAAATTAACGGCATAGAAACCCTATTCATAGAAATTGTTGACGGTAACTATAAAAATAAAATAGTCCGTGTAATTTATAGATCACCAAAGAACGTAGCTGATATATTTTTAGATAAATTAGAATCATGTCTTGAAAACCGTATCTCGAGAAAACAAAGATATTTACATCATGGGTGATTTTAATATAGATCTCTCTTTGCCTTACACTGCCCTTGGGCAACATTTTACTAATTTATTATCAACATTTTCTTTCAAAACTCTATTGACAACCTACGAGGATTACAAATACAAGATATACAATAATTGACAACATTTTCTCAAACGTATTGAGTACAGATAGTAATGGAATAATATATTACGATATCTCAGACATCTACCAATTTTCACGAAATGTTTCAGATAATAAACGCTTACATCAACTTTCAAATAAAGAACACATTACTCGACCAAAAGAAACCAAACGCAATATAGAGTCCCTAAAAACAGATTTGAGTACAGAAAGTTGGCAAGATGTTTTTTCATTGAGACCAAAATGTTCATGATTCATATGAAATATTTATAAACACACTTTTTCATTACTATGATAAAATGTGCCTCTGACAAGAATAAACCTTCAGCAAAAAGAAGAATAACAACCGGGATCACTCAAGGAATAATAAAATCAATATTTACTCGTACTAGATTATATAAGATATCACTTAAATCACCCTACTTTGGAACATCAAACAAATATAAAAAAATTACCGTAATAAGCTAACCTTTCCCCCTTATCCGTTTAGCACGAAATCAGACTTTTTCTGACAAAATTGAAAGCAATAAAGACAATAAACAAAACCTTGTGCATACCATTAATGAAATGTTATGTAAAAAAAAGAGAAACTGTACAAATGTTGACTTTTTAGAGAATGGAAATTACATTAAAGACACTGGTTTATATTGGTGATGCATTTAATACATATTTCACTAATGTTGGCCCAAAATTGGCTTCAAAGGTTGTTACTAATGATAATGATTTTTCACAATATTTAATTAATCATACTGAGCATTCATTGTTTTTTAATCCAACGAATGTTCATGAAATTTTAGAAATTGTTCGATCTCTACGGTCCTTCTAAATCTAGAGGCCATGATGGAATAAGTGTATATCTTATTAAAACAAATTATTCATTTCTTGGCTTCTCCCCGCTGGCACATATTTTCAATCTATCTCTTTCCCATGGAATTTTTCCTGATTCACTAAAACTTGCCAAAATAATTCCAATATATAAAAGAGATGACCCATGCACTATTGCAAACTATCGCCCAATCTCATTGTTGCCAAGCTTTTCTGAAATACTTGAAAAAATTGTTTACAAACGCTTATACTCTTTTTTGGATATGAATAAACTGTCAATTCCCAACCAATATGGCTTCAGAAAAAATCATTCGACTGACCACTGCAATTTACAACTTTACGACAAAATAACCGATTCATTTTCCAAAAAGGAGCACACTGTTGGGGTTTTTATGAATTATCAAAGGCATTCGATACCAATGGATCATGCTATATTATTATGTAATTAAAGACATATGGCATCAGAGGGATCGTAATTTCCTGGTTAAGGACTATTTAGATAATAAGCGTCAATATGTTAATTTCAAATCCAAATCATCTAATATATGTACTGTGAAATGTGGAGTACCACAGGGCTCAATCTTAGGCCCGTTGCATTTTTTAATATGTATGAATGATATTATCAGTGCATCACCTTTACTAACATACGTTTTGATTTGCAGATGATACTAACATATTTTATTTACACCAAAATTTAAACATGCTTGTTACAACTCTGATCAAGAATTAAAAGAATTGTCAATGTGGTTTTAAATCCAATAAACTCTTCCCTTGGATATAACAAAAACAAACTCCATGTACTTTAAACACATTAATTCTACCCATGTATTTCGTAATAAATTTTCATTGATGACATGCGTTACCGAAAAACAAGAAACAAAATTTCTAGGTATATTGATCGACTCAAATGTAACTTGGAATAGTCACGATCGTAACATTAGCATGTTGGTAGCAAGAGGCATAGGCATTTATCTAAATTGAAAATATTATCTCTCTCAAAGATCACTATTAATGCTTATAACTCATTTATTTTGTCACATATATCGTACTGTAACATAGTATGGGGAAATAGTAACAAAATGAATATAGACACTATATTGCGTCTTCAAAAGAAAGCACTCGTATCTTGTAATCACTCTCATTATTTAGCCCATACTGATCCTATATTTTATAAGTTAAAACATTGAAAATTAACGATATTCACACCTATCAAACTGCTATATTTATGTATAAATTTTCCACCAACGCTACACCAATATCCTTTCAGAATATTTTTTATCTACAACAGAGTCGTCCATTCCTACCCTACACGACATTCATCAGATCTTCATTTAACAAATCCTAAATTAATCATAGCTCAAAAAACGATAAGACATCACGGTCCAGATGTTTGAATAATTTACCTTTGATATTAAACACGGCCGTATCCCTTTTTTCTTTGAAGCTTCTTTAAAGAAGTATTTGCTATCCACTTATTCGTTATCTTTTCACCTGCAAGTGCACCCACTTGCACACACTTCACCTCACCCCCTTCCTTCCCCCTATTCCCCTTTTTTGTAGTAAGTAATTTTTTTTCAGTAGTGACATCGCTTTTATGATATAGACATTTATATTCATTATGGTTTCCATGTAGCCCTTTCCACTGGCTGCTATTCATTCAAGCATTTTGCTTAAGGTAGCTGGCCCCTGCATTCTTGTTTTTTTCTCTACTTGTTCATTTTCTACTTATAATCATGTCTTTATTCTGTTGTCATTTGTTATTTAACTGGTCACATTTGTAATTTGATCAGTTATGTTGTATATTTATTACTATTGTTTCTAAATTTGTTATTTGATTTGATATAAATGAAGAAACTCCTGCAAAAAAAAAAACTACGTTTAATCACACATGCTTAGAATTAAAGGTTCAATTTTTGCACCCGAAATGCAACACTGGCAGCACCTTTTTGAGTGCAACCTTGCACCCTACATGAAAAAGGTACAAAGATGCACCCTTTTGTACTTGTCTGCACCCTTAAAGGTGCAACTATGCACCTTTAAGGATGCAGGAATTTTTGTATTCAAAAGAGTGCGAATTTTCCACCTTCCCTAAAGGGTACAACTCTGCACCCTTAAGGGTGCAAAAATGTAGCTCACTGCACTCTTAAAGGTGCAAATTGCTTCTTTTGGGTGCAAAGCTGTACCCATAAAGGAGCTCCCAGTATTGCATTTGAAGGATGCAAAATTGAACCCTTTATTCTTAGTGTGCACTCTATGAAATTTGTGTATAAATAGTGCGGGCCTTGCGAGTACACGGAGTATGACTTTTGATGAAACACACTTTGATATTTGCAAATGTTATTGTCAATATAACAGCATTAGTCTTTGCACTTCTGTCATAATGTCTTAAATTCTAGATAAAAAGTCACTGTAGTTGGGGGAGTTCGAGTTGCTTAATACATGTCTAAAACTTTGAACGGCAAGAAAAAGTGACATGAAGCAAGAGTCCAAGGATGAGCGAGCAGTCCTATTCCACCCACAGTGCCAATCATTGAGCTCATCAGTACACTATTCAAGGCCCGAACAATGGGATCGGTGAACCAATCCGTTGTTCGGGATAATCGAAGAGTTCATTTCTACACAAACTCTCTCGCAAAACTCTATCACACTCAGTCTCACACCTCGCACTCATGCACTCTATGCACCATCACTCTTTCATCACAATACACTATTGACAACTTATATCACTCTTTTACACAATACACTATAGACCAATTTCACAACGCAAGAGGGCAGCAGACTGTTCGACACAGTTCGACATACTGCGTGGGCGCTCCAACTTTTATAGTACACAAGTCAATAGCGCGTTATGTACATTCGTTCGATTTTTTGTCTATTTTGACCATTATATGCAGATTTATTTTAATATTTGCAATGAGAAATTATCAGGGAAGTTCAGGTCGCAGCTGTGCGGTGCTCAAACGCCACAAGAATTAGAGAAAGTTTAAAAATGGGAAGCTAACTGAGTGCGAAATTCACTCGCTTTTGACTCATGAAGCCTGTTTGTGTGAGAAGCCGTACTCCCACTCGCCAGTGGGTAAAAACATCAACAGAAAGGACTTTGAAGTCAAGAAACATTAATCATTATGTACTTTGGCGTAAAATTTAATAAGTGAAAACATGACTTTGTAAACAGGGTAAGATTTAGGGCCTCCCGTTTACTACGGCTTCTATGCTGCAATCGAACTTTTACTGACAAAAATAAGTTTGAAAAACCATCGAAAGTACAAAAATACATCATACCTTCATCCGTCAGATATGACCATTGTCTTACCTCATCTACCTATGTATCCATGCTTATTTTATTGATCTAGAATAAAGTAAATGGAACAATATTAGGGCATATCTCATATCTTGCATTCATTTTGTACACAGAGCCAATCGCGGTCAGCGCGCTTGCCCACAGCAGCAATGGCGTCGTCGATAGAGGGCCAAATACATAAACCGGAGGTGAATCGGTCTATTGACACAACTTACATCCTAGCCTCCCATCATGCTCATCTTACTCTCACCTATCTCACATCATACTCGTAAACAAATTAAAAAATATAAATGTATGGTGGCCCTGAAGTACGCTCGACAACAGGTCATGTGCGACGTGAATTTCGCATCCCAGGTCCTGAACTTCGCATCCGAGGTCATGAAATTCATGACCCGTGGCGCAAACTTTGCATCCCAAGTCATGAATTTCACGAACCGCGATGCGAAATTCAGGACCCGTGGCGCGAACTTTGCATCCCAGTCGTAAAATTCATGATCCGTGGCGCGAACTTTGCATCCCAGTCGTGAAATTCACGACCCGCGGCGCGAAATTCGTGACCTAGGTTGCGAAGTTCACGACCCGCGATGCGAAATTCTGGACCTGGGATAACGAAAAATTCACGTCGCACATGACCTGTTGTCGAGCGTACTTCAGGGGCACCATATAATGCTCGCCCATCCCAAGATTACCCTTGCATGTACATGGCGTATACTTTACTATGGTGGCCCTGAAAAGTACGCTCGACAACAGGTCATGTGCGACGTGAATTTCGCATCCCAGGTCCTGAAAAATGATCCCAAGTCGTGAAATTCGCGACCCGCGATGCGGAATTCACGACCCGTGGCGCAAACTTTGCATCCCAAGTCGCGAAATTCACGACCTGCGGTGCGAAATTCAGGACCCGTGGCGCGAATTTTGTATTCCAGTCCTAAATTTCGCACCGCGGGTCGTGAATTTCACGACTTGGGATGCAAAGTTTGCGCCACGGGTCATGAATTTCATGACCTCGGACGTCGCTGTTGTCGAGCGTACTTCAGGGCTACCATAATTTGGGGAACCTGTGACAAGGTTCATGATTCATCATGGTTCATTTTATTTCCTTCTTTCACAAACCATTCTACATAGCATTCAAAACAGTAACACGATGATTTCAAGTGCAATATTAGTCAATATGGTCATTAAAAAAAAAAATAAATTCTGTTAACAGTTTCTTATGTAAAACCATGTTCCACATAAGAAAGAGGAGACCTTAAAGAAGCTGGGCTCGTTAGAGCAAGGTCCCTAAAGAGGATGTTTTAATTACTTTGAAACATTTTTCTATTTTTTTAAAACCTTATAAGACTAGAAATAGCTACATGCGGGAAAAATATTTACGAAAGGGATAGCTTGATAAGGAGAAAGGAGAAAAAAAAAGGAGAAAAGGAAACTATGTCCAAAATGATGGAGAGAGGAAAAGTAAAATGGAACGAAAACAACAACGACAACAGAGAAAAGCTGAGAAAGAATAAGGTTTCTACGTAGGGGCAAGGGGCGTTCGGAAAATAGAAGAGAGAGAGAGAGAAGAGAGAGAGAGAGAGAGAGAGGGGGGGGGGGAGGAGAGGGAGGGAGGGGAGAGAGAGTGAATGCAAACTGAAACCTTCACAAGTGACAAGTACCGTACCAACAAACAAAACAAAACGAAGCAAGTTGGTTAAGAAATGTTGCCAAGGGCCAGCCTGGAAAGGGGGGGGGGGGGTAGAAAACAAAGTAAGACAAAAAGTCATTACTAGGTATTTTGTGAAGGACATCATTTCTAGATTCAATATCTTCAGCATAACTACTCAATAAATGTAATTTCATTTTGCTTTTAAAAAACAGAGACACTCACAGAACGAGTTACATCAATGAATTCAAGAACCTTGGGACCAGTACAAGCTCATGTATTCAGAGCAAAGACAGATCTACTTAAATTACAACGTCGCAAAAATACATACCGGTATGCAAGATTCGTGTTCAAAACTGATTATACAAACCTCCGAAGACACTGATAACAGGATCCGCTTCGGACAAGCTTCGAAGTTATCAAGGAAAACTTTTTTCAGCAACTATGCATAAAATTAGTAAACAGATCTATTAAAAAACAATCCTGTTCATATACAGCTCCTCTGTCTACCATGTCTACGACAAATCACCCATCATATCAAAACTAGCTGTCACCTCGCTTCAAAGCAATTTTGAACCATTTTTTTCTTAGTGTGTACTCTACAGGCTTTTATACAAGGGCCGGCGTCGTTTGATACAGCATGGGTTGACTGAACTTGACTCAGACACGAAACCTTGGCTGAGATTTCCTCCAGCCCTAACATACTTCCACATGCCCTTATTTTATTGCCCTCTGTATAACCTTAAGTGACCCTAATGATAACGTTATGAACAATATTTAAACGACACTATTCATTCACAAACAACGATGCCCCACTTTGATAAAAGAAGAGAAACTGTCATCAAAATATATATGTCACAATTCAAAGGAAAAGACCCCACCCCCCCCCCCCCCCAAAAAAAAAAAAAAAAAGCAAACGAGGCAAAAATTAAAGCGAACTTAAGTTAATCTCAGGTGTATGAATATGCTGAGCAGAAATTTGATACTTTTCCATGGTGACAATCTCACCGGGCAAGGGTTTCACATGAGCTTTTAGGTTAGGCCTACAGTTTAATTTTACCATACTCTTAACCCATAGCAGTACAGAGCTTTCTTGAGGTCTAATTTAATCATCTTCAATCCTCAAATTGGCAATACAAATTATTTTTTTCCACGTTTACATAGCTTGAAAAAAATAAATATGGATATAACATAAACCAAAATGAAATATAATTGTAAAATTGAATCAGAAATTGCCAATTTGAACACAGAAATAGTGATTATATATTATTCACTGCGTTGCCAATTTAAAGAGTTTAATGATTAGTTCACTTAAACCGCTCTAATTCGAGAACGCCACACCATACAGCGATGGGAATGGGCTCAAATTTGTCAGTGCATTTTTCTCTTTCTGCTCATGTATGATATGTACTGCCAAACATTTTGGACCAACAGATACTGCAAAAGCGTCTCTTAAAGGTGACACTGTACCTCTATGGGTTAACAAAATTACAATATTATTGGATAGGAGGAGTGCCTTTCTCGTTTTGTTATATGTAAATGATTTACCTAATTGTTCATATCAACTGAAATTTGTTCTGTTTGCCGATGATACTAATATTCTCTTTTCATCCAAAACAATTCAGATATTAAATAGAAGTCTCAATAATGAATTAGAAAAGGTGTCGAACTGGTTTAGAAGCAATAAATTGTGTTTAAATATTGCAAAGTCTAATTTTATTCTTTTTTTTTTACATCCCTTGTATTTACTTTAAAAAAATAATAAGGATATGTACAAATTCAGAGTATCTGGCACACTCTAAACCATCGTTTCAAGAAATGAACATACTTAACGTATTTCAGCTTAATTATTACTTTTGTGTAATATTACCTTTTAAACATAGAAATGGTGTTTTACGTCAAAGACTATGCAATATGTAAACCTTGAATACTTCTCTACGTCATTATAATACTAGAAGTGCAAATAAGTATCATTTATGGGCTGTTAATAAATCTTTTATTTCCTTCACTTCTAGATATAAAAAAGAATAGAAAGAATATATGATACTGCTTTATACGTGTATTACTATCCATTCAGAATGTAAAGGAATCATTTGTATACTAGTATATATGAATATTTTACAAAAAAATTGGAATTGAATAAATTGAAATGGAAAATGGAAAAATTGATTAAGTCTTGTGCTTAATCCAGTATGAGGTTATGAAATTCATGAAACGAGGTGAAAAGTTCACTGGTATAAGAAGCACTAAAACATAATCACAACATGGTATCTTATCTACTAAGAGAGATGACAGTGCCAACATGGAGGTATAAAGTTCACTCTTTATACCACCTTGGTAAATTTTCTATCATGATTTATGTTGACATCATGCCATGAAGACAATGACTATCCTGATGACACAGACAAAGAACAAATATTTATTCAATTTTCTCGATTTCCATACCGTTATTAGGTCTCGACTGCAAACGGTTGGGCTATATATGATAACATTACTTTCTTTTCTTTTTTTAAACAGTTTTCCGTGTCAATAAATTCTGTGCATCCTTGTACAGAAGAAGAACAACAACAAAAAGAAGAAAAAAGAAGAAGAAGAACAAATAGAAGATGAAGAAGAAGAAGAAGAAAAAAGAAATAAAGGCAAAAAAAAAAAGAAAGAAGAAGGAGGAGGAAAAGAAGAAAAGAGAAGAATAAAAAAAGGAGAAAAAATACTAATAAGAAGATGAAGAAGAAAAGTTGAGTACATAACAGAGGGAACTAGATGGGGACTTATAAGTCCCCTCTATAGCTCATCCCTTTCACAATGCTCTGAATCTTAGAGTTAACTCTAGATTGAGCCGAGCAGACCAAGGGAGCATTTCATGAAGAGTTTTGTCGGTGATTTTCACTGACTAATTTGCTCTCACCCAATCAGATGTGAGGATTTTCAGTAGCTTATGACAGTTGCCGGTGAAAATCACTGACAAAACTCTTCATGAAACGCTCCCCTGGGCACCGTTTCTTGAAAGTTGTCAAGTACACTGACAAGTGTACAAGAAGAAAAGAAAAAAAGAAAGAAGAAGAAAAGAAAGAAGGAAGGACGCAGAAGAGGAGGGAGAATAAGAGGACGAATATATTGCTGAATAATAATAAAAAGAAGAACGTAAAGGCAGTGGCGTATCTAGGCATTATGGCGCCCGGGGCAAACAATGAAGTTGCGCCCCCCTTCCGAGTGCCCAAACTTATATACATTATGGTACAAGAGAGGGAGCGAAGTGACCGAGCGGCCATTTTTTTTTATATTTAATTTTTAATTTCAATCCGCCAAAACGAAATTTCTTGCTCATTTTACCCAGGAAACTGGAAGTTGACCACTGAAATTGATCGGTATATAGAGAAGATCGAAATTAAACAATTTTCCATTTTCTCAGTTTTAAACCTGGGGGTAAAATTAACGAAAACCCTTGAGATAGTCGAGGCCTGATTTCAATGGCAAGGCGAAAAAAAGTTTAGATTTCTTTCAAATGTTCAACCTTTGCATAATTATGCTGTATAAGGCCATACTTGGGCGCAGTATTTTAAAAGAGGCAAATGAAACTTACATGATAGCGAGCAAAGCAAAGACAACTGCATCATTGTTTTTCAAATTCTGAACCCCTTTAAAAATGGCTATTTCAAAAGCCTATAAGATCCTGAAAGAAAAAAATTCATGCGAGGGAGCAAAGCGACCGAGCTCTGGCAAAATGTGGTATTTTAAACCTTCAAAAACTCTATTTCTGATGCATTTACACTGCGGATGGCCCGGGAGGGGATGCATATCCCTTAAAGATTATGATTTTTCTTCATTTTCTCCTTTTTCTTTTTCTCTTTCACGTTTTTGCGCCCCTCCAAGTGCCACCCTAATTAGATGTTAGATTTCTTTCAAAATATGTTTAACCTTTTCAAAAGCTGTATTAGGCCGCTCTAGGGGGAGCAATACTTAGCAAGAGGCAGATGAAACTTACATGACAGCCAGCAAAAGAACGAAAATTTGCATTATTATTTTTTAAAATTCTGAACCAGTTTATCAGATAAAAAGCTTATTTTAAGAACTATATATGGGCGCGAAATTACGAGATTTTGAGAAGAAATGATCATGCGAGGGAGCAAAGCGACCAAGCGTTAGAAATTTTCTGCACTTTAAACCCTCAAAAACTATATTTGTGATGCATTTACCCTGCCAAAGCGAGGGGGGGGGGGGCGAAATCCTTCAAAAGATATCATTTTCTTCATTTTCCTTCTTTTTTATCTTTGCGTTTTTTGCGCCCCCTCAAAGTGCCGCCCGGGGCACTTGCCCCCCTGCCCCCCTAGATACGGCACTGCATAAAGGAGAGACAGAAAGGAGAAGAAAAGTAACACGTGAACTAGTGGACATTGGACTTCGCAGGTCTCATAACGTAAATGAAAAATGAGTCAAAACATGACCTTGCCGCCGATGTTTGCGAGTTGCACTACAAACAAACATCGCAAGATAAATCAATAAATCAATGACTTGTATGCTGTTGGATGTTACATAGATCAACCTTTCAGTTCGTAGCATTCATGTATTGTCATCGTGATCTTACGGTGAAGGTGATATTCTTCATCCCTCTGCGTATGGACGCCTTATTCAGAGACGTGACCTCGGTTTCTTCAAGTTCAACGTCTACTTAGAAACGCATACACGATGATACCAGGGGCGCGTTTCATGAAACCAACTCCATGACAGTCATATTTCTTGTCGATGACCTACGGAGATGTCATGAACCTGACAAAGTGTTTCACGAAAGCCTGGGGAGCGTTTCATGAAACAATTAGTCGGTGGTTTTCACCGACTAATTTGCTTTCAGCCAATCAGATGCGAGTATTTTCAGTAGCTTATAACATTTGTCGGTGATTTTCACCGACAGAACTCTTATGAAACGCTCCCCTGACATCTCACAAATCCAAGATATCGATACTATCGGCTGAAAAAGATAGCTTTGATCACAATCCACTGGATTTATTATCAATCATTCCAACACAATTTAGACTCAACTATACTCTAATTGTTGGAAAAGTATAGAAAACATCAATGGGATTTCATAAACATCATACAAACGTTGCATTCAAGTGAAAAACTATATTAATTGTGACATCTGAGAATTTCTAAAATTAATAAACGAAAAGCTGCTGTTGCGCTTTGCGAATTTAGATTTGTAATTAAGAGAACACCGTAATTGACAAATTGTTGAAAGCAGACCCATATTTTGTTTTAATTTTTGAAAGATATTGAATTGGTATGCTCTACGATCGAAATTTTGACATTAATTCATTAACGAATAAATTTTATATGATTTCAATAAATATTGTGGTTGCAACAAATGGAAATATGGAAGAAGTTCACACGTGTTGGATTTTCATCGTACTTACGGGCCTGAAAATACAGACTGCTCCGTTTTCTATGGGAAACTGATGGGAGGATAATCAATATTAATCACAATTACTTGCTGGAGGGTTAAAACGTCGCTAAGATATATAGGTTACTTCACTTATACTTTTATATCAACATCAGTAATAATTGGTTATGGAATGAGAGTCTGGAACTCAAGAAATATTTGTATTTAATAAATAAACATTCCTTATTTTTCGCTGCCCGCGAGCTGCCCATAGCCGACGAAAAGGTGACCTGTGATGGCGTGCTAAAAAGATATGACAGGTTCGGAGGAGCGACAAGTCATTTGTCAGGGAAGTTGTCGCTGGTCTTGGCAAAGACGGCTTTGTGAAACACTTAGCAGACAAGATGACCGACATCTCCGAGATGTCGTTGATCTTGTAGTCATGACGGTTTCTTGAAACGCGCCCCTGCCTGCCAATATATCGAGGTCAAGTTTGACAGGTCGACATTAATCAAGGTTGGTATATGTGACAGGGTGCTGAATTCTTTTAGCAAGCATAACTTGCGGAAGCGTTGTTTATATTTCTCCCTCCTCATGCATATACCAGTTATATTGAATCTCTGTGCTGGTACTTTCATTACGTACAGTTTGTCTGCGTTGGCTTGCCCCGATGTGGCGTGTATTATGTGCAGTATATGACTCTAGTGTAACCGGTGGTGCAACGCATTTCTCTGCTAGGCACAAAGCATCTATTGTGAAGTACGTTCTACGTGGAGGTATATAGCACCAGCAGATTAGTCTGCAGGCACAGGCCCTAATCACTCGTTATTTAAATGTATTGCGTCTTGAGAGAAGCATTTCAAGACTGCCTACTGGCTGTGTTTATGGTCTGGAGCATATGGTAAACGATACCCAATGACTTCTGTAACCTGCCTGTTGGAATCTATTTACCAGTGTATACCGACATGTATGAATGTATTGGCAAGTCCATGATTGCTGTTTTTGTCCCATATAGGCTTATAGGCCTAGTCGGTTTGACAATTTACAAACCTAGAAAAGTTCTTTCCGTTGAAGTTTTTTCATTGATTTAGGTTCCTATGTGGTTTATGAACATTTTCAGCTTGGTTGCCCAAACAGCAACTTTGCGCAATTTGCATAACTTGCATAAATCTATATCCAAGATAAATTACACGGAGTGTGTCAACTGAACTACTTACTATTGTGTGTATGTGAGGTGATACGGTGTCCATTTCGTGCATTCAACCTGTCATGAAACGAAACGGGGTGCACTGATTTGTGATACTTCCATAAAATAGGGGTTTTGTAGAGATGTAGAATAAAGTTTAAACATATTTTTGCAATTACAGGTCAGGGTTTAGAGTTTAGTACTAAAAATCAAGGAGATGTCAACTTCGTTATCTATAATGATTGAAAACTTAGTCTTATATTCATTAAGAATGGTACTAAAAGCGGTTATATTATTCCTTGAGGCCTATCTTTAAAAAAAAAAATGTTTGGGCTCTAGCATTTTAACAAAATACGAAGTCTTATAACTGAATAGATACATAATGTACATCATTATGCCCCTGTATGACTACAACAATCGTAATTATCATATCATATTAAAAAAAACCCCATCTTTTTAAAATGTACAATTGAAACTGGAAACATACTTGTGGTTTTAGGGAGGTCAAATAACGTAAATTTTATCCATACGGCTAACATTAATTTAAACGAAGAGGACCTAAAACAATACAAGAAGGTTGCCAACCTGCTTGCACACATTAATATCGGTTCATTAGGAGCAGGCCTGCTCTCATTCTGGGTGCATGAAATAAACTCATAGGTGTTCACAGATAAGCCAGTTGATATTAACGAGTACAAAAGCGTGATTTCTAATTGTAAAAATAACACTGAAATGATTATGATGTCCCACAAACCCCTAGATGGATGTGCATCCATATCTGATTGTGTGTATTAAGGTCGTTTCGTTCTATCACAGGTTGCATTCTCGAGATGGACAACACCATTAGAGTTCCGTATCAGCGTACATACACAATTAGCACGTAGTTCAGTTTGAACATTCTGTGTAAGTTGTCTTTGCGCTGTACTATAACCTGTATGCATACAGATTTATGCTCAAAGTTGCTGTTTGGGCAACCAAGTTGAAAATGTTCATAAACACATAGGAACCTAAATCAATGAAAAAACTTCAACGGAAAGAACTTTTCTAGGTTACACTGTTAGTTAAATAGGACTGTCAAACCGACTATTACACATGAATACGTTTCTTGCTGATCGTGATCCTTTGGTCAAGTGACCAAATCCCCACACCTTGCAAAAAGATCGTGCAATTGCTATACGCACGCGCGACTACCCCCCCCCCCCCCCCCAGAAAACAACAAAACGCTGGAAAAAGGCTTTCTTGGGGGGGGGGGGGGTGGGGGTAGGCACGTGAAACACGAGACGCGTTTAGGGTGTCAAATAGGCCACAAAAGGCCCTAAAATAAGGGAAAATGCATTCCTTTACTTTGACCATAATGTTCATAAGAGGTATTTCTTGAGAAAAGGGATGACTTTTCATTCAAAAGAGCACGAAAAGTGATTTTTAAGTTGGTATTGGAAAACCTGTTGTCACGCATGACATATTCTGACTGCATGCTCCCTTACCCCGAACTTTTGACTTTCCGTATCCACACAGGTTAACGTTCCCTCACTGAAACTTTGGAAATAGAAATTTTCCTTAGGGACAGTGCATGTTCCACTTATTTTATTCAGCACTGGAAGTGGTGAATGAATGAGATTTCATTCAAGTGGTAGACAAATCACGTCGACACACATGGTCGAACATGTCTCAAACGCATAGTTCCCATTATTTGCGCCTATTCGAAATTTGTGAGCTCCTGAGTTTGAGGATGTGTGTACGAGTTATGAGTTGTGACTGGTTTTGACCAGTTGTTGCCAGTTTAATTGTTGCCACTCCAACAAACAGAAAACAAGGGTCTGTCAAGACTACAGTCACCTTTACCTGGTCAAATCATATACTCTTCATGCAGGGAAATATGACTATGCTTCATGTTACCCACGCCTGGAGTATGTAGCTGAACTTACTATGTTATTCTGAAGGGATTATAATAGGCCTATGCTCATTCTTAGTACATGTATTAGCAAAGATGGATGAATGCGTAGGGATATTTACGGCAAGAAAAAGATGGCGAGTCTCGTGAAACAATGTGAAGGGTATAGTTTTAAATTTTAAATTTCCATCTAAAACCATGCATGCGATTTATTTCATCTGTTAAGATAAAACTTACATTTATATATATTTTTAAATAAAGCTTATCTAGGAATAATAATACATAAAGTAATGTAAACCATTGCAGAGCTTAGAACTCTTAGTTTTACCTTGGCCTATTTATCGGAACTTCTTCTAAAGTCTTGAAAAGATATTTGGATAATGCGTCAGTCCATCCATGAATCTTGGACAGTCCAGTGATCTCATGATAGTAATCCGAGACCGTCAAACAATGATTTTCATCCTTCAACGGATGATGGTAGGTGGGTATATTTCATAAGAAAAAAGCAGAGCATGATTTCCTTCCATAAAGCCCACAGCTTACTTACTCGATTCTATGGATTTGAGGAGTATAGTCACCCACTTCCGCCTACCTACAAGAAGGGTTTATCATGTCTATACTCTCTTTAAAAAGGTGAATTTCAGAGAGTGCATTTAGAGTACATTTAGAGTGAATCAAGAGTAAAAAATTCTGATATTCACTCTTTGAGAGGTACCCTCAGTGATTACTTAAGAATTTTGAGTTATCACTGAGGTCACCCCTAAAAGAGTGAATAAGGAATGAATATCAAAATTCTTTCTCTTAATTCACTCTTAATTTACTCGAAATTCACCCCAAACAGAGTGAACGCGTTTTTTTTTTAATTTTTGATTTTTTTTTTTTAAAGATAGTAGTCTAGTGGTGTAACGTGAACTTTCGGCAAAGGAAAATGAGCCTCACATCCTGCAAGAATATCATCTAAGAAACCTTACAACAATTTGTAAATGTGAATCTAGAGTACTGTTGTTATTATAATAATCTATTTTTTTGTTATTTTTATATCTCTCGTGTATAGAGTCTCTTTGACGTACTCCCAACATGGCGATAGGTCGCCATAACGTAGTGCTTCTCGGACGGTTCTGCGATGCTTTCATCAGGAAAGGAATTCTCAAGAGCTTCGGTGTCTTAGTCCCAGCCATGACGGTGTACCTGAATGCCAACTATACTACCATTGGGCTTATCCTTTCACTCAACGCTGCTTTCACACAGCTTGCATGTAGGTCTTGCTTTTGAAAAGTTTCTAATGAGAATTTTCCAACATGATTGATATCATACCTCCTTGTACATATCAGAAAGACCATTACAAATTAATGACTGTGAAATTTAACGAAAAGTTACCTCTTTTAGATGTGCTGCTACCCTTACTGGGTCCTTTGTCCGAAGTGGATCCTCAGGATCTTCAGAAGGCAGCTGAAACCTTCTTTGCAATCACATAGATTGTCTGTAAACAGTTGTAGATGCAGGGGTTAGCGCTGGGGGCCTACCCAACCGTTTTCCCCGCAGCGTCTTCAGCTGCTTTTAAATTATTGAAATCGACACAATTGCACGGAAACCAAAACCATGGGAAATAAATCAATTCTAATGAAAAGAGAGGATAGAGAGGACAATTTGAAAACAAAAATTTCCATCAAAAATCGGTTACAAAATGAGAAAGTTATAGTTCTAAAAGTCTCGATTCACTTTCTTTGGCTATCCTCAAATTGGCAATGTTGCTTCAAAATGACAAGTTTTTGTGGACAACTGTTAAAGTGAAATGTTTTGTACACGAAATTTCATGTTTTCTCCATTATCTCCAAAGATGCTGCTTATCTCTTTTTTTAACTCAAAATATGTTGTATCAAATACATTTTTCCATGAATAATGATATATCTTGAGCTAAGAAGGAGATAATCGACACTTTTCAAACTTTCATAACTTTCTCATTTTGTAACTGACTGTGATGGAACCTTTTAAAATTGCTTCTCTCTATCCTCTCTTTTCATTAAAATTGATTTTTTCCCCAGGGTTTCGGTTCTCTTTATAACCTTACATGATATTGGCACAACCTCCCAGTTAGTGTTGCCCTTTCTCTTTCGACTATTATCCTATGATGTTGAATGAATGACACTCTATGTCTTTAATTGTTTTAGGTATGTTGATGAATCCTCTGATGAAACGGTTCGGTACGAGACGAGTAGCAACCACCGGTGGACTAGTCTCGGGTGTTTGTATCTTCTGCACTGCTATAACCCACTCAGTCTATGTGACAGGGTTTTTATTCTTGACGGCAGGTAACTATCGGGTTTTCTTAAAGTCCTAGTCCGCCTTTGACCAACCCAGTGTTACAAGGAAAGTTCAATGATCGCGGGAACTCATTTACTTTCAAAACCACCTGTAATCCCGGGGTTCAAAAGGAGCAACTACGAATGGCATTGATATTTTTACAAAAGTATCATGGATAGAAATACTTATATCAGAAAAAAATTGGCTCAGAAAGAATCCCAGATGCATGCTCTGTTGTGCTTTCCCTGTCTGTATTCTTCTAGCATAATCCCAGGGGCGGAACTACGGGGGGGGGGGGGAGGAGCGGCCACCGCCCCAACGAATTTTCAAGTGATCAAGAAAGAAAAGAAAGGAGGAGAAAAAGGAAGCAAAAATAGGAGGGAGAAGAAAGAAGCGTATAAGGAAAGAGAGGACTGGACCTGAAACTATATAGTACCTCCATTTTTACTTTTAAAACGTAAATAAACTCACCTCTGGGTCACCTTGCCCCCTATCAAAACACCCTGGCACCACCCCTGCAAAATCATGATTGGCAATTCCACAGTAATAAACTGAACTCGCGTTACATTTAATCGGGCATACTAATTATTTTTTTAGAGGGTCGATAGTTTGGGATATAGATTATTCTCGATATTGGAGGAAAGAGGCTGATAGTGAAGATCAGTCCAATTAAGCCCAGCAAAGTTCAGGAAATTAAAGTAAAAAAATTATAGAGTTAAAACCACTATGGATAAAAAGCAGAACGAAACGAATATCACTTTTTAACGTCACAACGTACTTTCTCTCTAAAAATTCATTTGGACTTCAGAGAACTAACATGTTTAAAGAA
>JAPZVO010001216.1:0-20385 GCA_029962745.1 Echinometra lucunter | reverse complement strand
CCTTTAACACTACCAAAAATTTAATTAGATTGTCAACCTGAGACAAACATGCAAATGGACAACCCAAGATTATGCTGACCACTTTGTTGGCAGAGGCATGCAAATTCAAAGTCATTTCCACCTACTGCAAGTTATTGCTACATCAATTATAATTAAATGTCAATGAAGTTTAAAACAAATGGTCCCAGAGAGAGTGTGTGCCATCTCTGTTAATCCATATGATGAATAGCCCACAATGACCTTCATGTATTCAAGTTTAGTTGACAGGTTTCCATGATTACTCAATAAACCATTGGAATAGTGAGTTAAAAATTACATTCAATTTATTTCATACCGGTCTTGTGACCATGAAGTATGAGAGAGCATCTGAAATTGAAGTTCTTCCCTGCGTGTGATGGGAGAAGGTATATCAGTACTTTGTAAGCAAACAGGGCATCTGGAAGAAAATGAATAAAAGAATACACAAATAAATGAATAAATAAAAAATGAATGAACGAATAACAATATACATGGGAACTATAGCTCCACTTATCAAGGCAGAATTCCATTCAGAGCCCTACAAGGAAATACATATGGAAAGCAATACAGCAATTTAACTCTTTAAAATTATTTTACAAGCCTAAAAAGCTTCCTCAAACTTCCTAAAAGAAATTTTTAAAAATCAATTATCTGACATTTCACCTAATGCTATGAAGTTCTGAGTAGTGACAATAGTTAAGCATGCTTGAAATTCATCCACAAATTATTAGTTTCATGCTACTGAAATACATACACCATCCAAAATGATGGATGAACATACACGTAGGACTTGTTGCATCCTCTTTGTGAATAGTTCCATTTGGATCTGAAGATTAGAAATAGTGCTAAATATGCAGAATTCAGTTCATACCCCATCGGTAAGGGTACACTACACTCTAGGTAAAATACAAATCCTGGTTGCCTTGTACAGGCATTTGTTTTTTACCCAGGGAGTTAATTGGGCAGGTTATTGGGTGGTCTGTTATAACAGGGTCCCCATAGCTAAGAATGTCCTCATGAGAAGTGCCTTAATACAAATCTGTCATAAATCATAGTCATAAAATGAATATTTCATACCAGGTGTTCCATTGTGTGCATCCTTGGTCTTCTTGTTCTCATCCATCAGTGTTTGGAGTTTAGGAAGTCTGGATAATTCTCCTACTTTCAGGATGAATGGGGAAAACCGCGTTTCCCAGGTTGAAATGAGTCTAGCTGCTGCATCAGGAAATAAGAGATGGAATTCCTGCTGCAACTGTATATGAAAGACAGATTGATTTGCGGCAAGTTAGTTTATAAGCCACTAAAAACTGGAAATAGTTACAAATACGGATGTAAGAATATATGCAACATTTGGTCTAAACAAATGCATACATTTTATTTAGTAGGAGTTGATGTCATTAAAATTATTTGAACTTAGATGCTAGACAAGGAAGGGACTAGCTAGTCCTTTGTATTTTGATATTTTTTCATGGGAGCAATTGCATGTAGCCCTAGCTATTAACAAGAATAAAACTTACCGCAGTTGGGAAATCTTGGAATCGAGGGTATCGAGCGAGGATCTCTCCGACTGTTGGATATTCCTCCATAATCCAATTCCTCCTGTTCTGAAAGGACTGTTCCATGGCTTGAAGAATTTGCTTTCTGTTGTCAATACTAGCTCTTTTGCAAAAAAGAATCAACTCTTCCTCCTCCACTTGAGGAATTTCCTCTAGATGTGCATGGGTGCGCTTTGGTGTCTGGGAAATACCAATCAGACAATGACATTAAAAGATTAAAAAAATAACAACTTCAACATGTTTTGTATCGAATTAGGGATACAAGAATAAGCTCTTGAAGTCAAACCTTACTTGTGATGACATTACTACACATATTGATATTCATATTTCATATATTTTAGCATTTTCCTTCATACTGAGGATGAATAAAAGGATATAGAACATGTGACACATGAAAAAATTGTTTAAAAAATTGATATTTGAGATTTATTTGGAAATGAATCCTTCTTAGCATCATGGTGTTACCTTGGACTTGGGAATTCCCTGCCTTCTGCGGTGTCTGCTTGGTTTTGGTCCGTCTTGGTGCGTGGCCGCTGCAACTGATCTGGAGGGTAAACTCCTCCTCATTGTATTGGAGCTTTCGTAGCAAGGTACCCCTTTGTCGGCATCATTGGGGGTCAAACCCAGATCCTGTTAATAAAACAGTATTTTTCTATAGTGTCACATGTAAATTAAACTTATTTAAATAACATATTAAGAAATGAAATCATACACCAAAAAGAGAAAGCTTAAAAATCTCCTAGACAGATTAGCAAATGAAAACGTGCATACTTGACCCCAATTTAGCAATCAACTCTGAAAAATTCATTAAAATGTTATCTTAGCTGTTCATGAATCAACCAATCCAACCATTGTTAACAACCTTTTTCAGCTACACGTACCCTCTTTTGATATGAATACATGTTTATCTATTCAGTTACTTGCAAAGGAATAGAATGAAATAGTTGTCTGTATGCTACAGACTACTGGGAAAAGACTGGATAATGCTTGTCTGTGCATTGTGTCGATTCTCTTTGGGACTTATATGATTGCTAATAAAAATCATATGAGAAAAGTTGTCATTGGAAAGCAAAGATTAGACCAAATTTAGAAAAGTACTAATTTGCCCATGTTTCAAGAAAAAAAAAATTAATACACACCATGCATCTTCCATAATTACAGTGAATTAATAATTCTTGTCTGTACTTGTTATTTTCTGTATCTTTTTTTTTCATTTGTATATGGCAAAAAAAACAAAAAAACAAAAAACTAGATGAAATTCAACTACACAGTCAAAACATATGCATCCACTTCCCTAGAAAAACAGAGTTAAGCCCTTTCCCTTTTCATATGAGAAATTCAGCATTTTTAATCCTTTTAATGGAACCACGTGACCCATATGACATTCGACCTAATGACCCCAAATCTTAAGTTCATTATCACACAAATAAGTGCACATGTACAAAATTTGAAGCTGATCTGCTGAACCATGTATAAGATATCGCAATAACCAGCTATTTCATGCATTTAATGGACCCGTCATCCTGTGACTTAGACCCCAAACTCTAGTCACATCATTGTCTACCCTATATGTATACACATGCCAAGTTTGAACTTGATGCACAAAACCGCAAGCATGAGAACGAAAACGGGACGGGTGGACGGGCAGCCTGAAAACATAATGCCTCCGGTGACTTCCTGACAGAGGCATGATAAAAAATAAGGGCTCACGATACGGCTGTTGCTGGTGGTATTCTACAGCACTACATGTTAAATTGGTGGGTCGTCCTTGAAGTCTGAAATAAGACCACATGCAAACCATGCAGCCTACATGTCGTTCTGAATGCATGAGCTGATGAGCATTAAAAATACTTCAAACAAGACTGTGTCATGTTGGGTCAGCCTGGTATGCATGTAGTCTTGTTTCAAGGTGTCAAGGATGACCCATTGGCTCCTTAACATATATTTAGATAGGTTACATGTATTTCTAATTTGTACCATTTTACAAAACAGCTGAATGTGAATCAAATCAGAAGTTTATGGCAAATTATGGGCAAGATCTAAATAGGCTTACCCAGCTTTTGTCACTTTACATTGTTACCTTATTTACATGGCTCCAACATTACCAGTGGACAGTAAACTTGTATCCAAGTCAGTAAATATTCATAAATATGAAAGTTTCAGTTGCCGCATGAGCTACTTCAATATTGTGTGAAGTCAAATGATTGCGGTATTAAAGATTCCTGTTCTTTTGAATTAAATTTCTAATTTAGTGTCCTTTTAGCCGAGTACAACATGTTCAATTGAGTACATTCCCTAAAACATTTGGTAAGTATAATTTTTCTCATATGGGCAAGTACCTTTCTTTGTTTATAAGGCCACAAAAAATATGAAAGCATGTTTTACTGAGCTAGATCAGGCCATCACCTAAAAAATGTTTGCATGGAGCTCTGCTATGAATGTCTTTCCAATTATTTTTTCTATATTCCCTTACAATTATGTTTCTTACATAAGGCCATTTTGTGTTTGGATTTCCGGTTGGGAAAAGCATCTATGACACTCTTTGCGACGAGAATCTTGTCTTCTCTGGCAGGGTAGCTGTGGGGAAAAAAAAAGGCACGAAAACCTACATGCATAAATAATCTTTTTTCTTTTTTTTGGTAGGAAAATGGACATACACTGCAATGTGTATAAACAAATTACAGAGATGTTACTATTGTTCAGCTTTTCTATTCAATGTGAAAATACATATGGTAAACATGTAGGACCTATAAATAGCCAAAAAGAAGGGACATGCATATTGATATGAAATTAAGAAGTTAAAGGAGATAAGAGCTAAGCATGACCAACACCATTGCAATCAATCCCAACATGAAAAGCACCTTCAACTCTATGAGGAGCATCAGGGTAGTGAATTGTTGGGTGCACAAGGTAATGGATAACAAATTAATCTCAGCTATGGATAACTTGTTCCGCATCCTCCGGTTCAAATTATACACATAGGATGGGCAGCAATATAAATCATCTTCCTAAACAAAACCATGCAAAGATCTCCTGTTTTGAACACACTATCTTTGGACTGGATGTACACAAAAACGTACATCAATGCTATTCTTGCAATACTATATAACAACAAACATACATACAGTGTATGTAACTGTACAAAATACATTCTACACTTACTATGAATATCTCCTAACCATTTCTGATGCAACTATAGAGGTGAGAACTTGTCGCGTTTCGGTTGTGAGAGTGCCGTTAGCCTCATATTCCTGCTCCACTAGATATCCCCGTGGATGCGAATTTGTGATGGTTTTCACATCAAAGCTCTAGAATGAAAATTTTGAAAGATTATCATTAATAATTATAATCAATTTTCGCATAGTGACCCCTGTAGCCTTTGACCTCCTGCCAAAACTACCGGAAACTCTTTAGGCTTGAGATGTGCACACCAACTTGGTTGTTCATCGATGCGTCAAAAAGTTCTTGAGATCACTACAAGAGCGGGATGACCATGCATACACATACAGCACATCATTGTACTATACGGATAGACTGCCTCCAGCTGAATGTTACTATATGAACTTCAATGATAGCCTTTCCTGGGAGGTGAGAGCACAACACTAAATTTAAGTACACTGTGAAAACTGCAGGCACCCACAAGTTCTCAAAACCATGCTAAATCATGACAATTCTTTTCAGCAGTTGGTAATATTTACCCATATATTTTATGAAATAGTAAGATTTGCCTCAACATTTAAATCTGCTGCTTTATAGCATGAATGGAATTCATTCCATCAATCACAACTGGGAACTAATGTACCTGCCTCAATTACAACTTGAGTAAATACCATACATTTACTTACGTGTTCTTTATTTGAACTGGTCTTCATTGTAGACTGCTGCAACGACTTTTGGGGCACCTCTTTCTCAGTGCTAGTTTCTGAGCCTCATCCAGACTTGTTCCTGTCCCACTGCTTGAGTGCTGCATGCTTCCACGACAAGTGATCCCCCGTGGGCCAATAATTCCAGATCATCAGTGTCATTTTTCATCTATTTCTACAAAGGAATCAAATTCCTTTACTTTCATTTGATTATGTAATCTTTTTGAAGGTCTATGCTGAATTTCTGCGATATTTTGAATTTCAAACAATTCAACATCTCCTCCTTCGGCTCAGCACTAGTCAATGGCACCGATATTAGTTTGTTCGATCCTTGCATGTCACGCAGAAAGGCACAACTTGGACATTATCTTCCATTTCTAAGCTGAAATTAGAGACAGATAAAAGGAAACATGTGAAATAAAATCTTGATATGAAATTTTTTTAAAGCATTATTTCATATTTAAATGCAGAAAGATAGAATGTATTGTCATGCACCAATGATGCCTATCTTCCCGGTGGACCATATGAACGTAACCCATGGAAAGCGAATTGCATAATAGATTGTTTACAGTGTGGTTTTGAACAAGTTCAACTGTTCATGTACATATATCTGCAAAGATCAATGTCGAAGAAAGTTTAGTTTCTTCTCTTACACAGTCAACCAATAGAGTTATTGAAGTCGAGTAACTTCAAGTAAACTGCTTCTATTAATAAGTTGGATGGATACATTGTATACTGTACATGAAGCTAACATATTCTAGGGCCTATAAGCATGTGCTCATTAATTCTACCTGTTAAGACAGCAGCACTTCTCAATGAAATGTACAGAAGTTCCTTTCGCTGTTCATCATATGAGCTTACAACTTGAAGGGGCTGGTAGCTTCTTAGTTCATCCTGCTTAATGAGGAAAAACTCCACAGGATATCTTGACAGCACTTCGTATGCATAGAAGTGATCATCAAATCCATGGGTTTCCCACATTGTTCCAAACAAAGTAAATATCACTTCCCAATGCAGTACATATCAATCAAACTTTCCAAAGATGGCATACAATCCTGAACACCTATGTCACACTCATTCCTGATCGGTACTCCGTGCCATGTAGGCTGATACTCTTGTTCACCACTATTTCGTCAACTTCACACAGGTTTGGGAATTTCCAAGGAGCGTGGCACATCCTCAGTTCTCTGATCAGTTGTTTAACAGGATTCCTAATTACAGGATTCTGGCCAACCCCCTGAGTATACCATCTATGGCACTGGCTGATTTGATGTCTCTCTGCGACAGTTTTGGCAATGTCCTTGAAATTACCAACAACAGTTGCCAAACATTTTGCGATGGCATGTTTGGCCTCATACCTCATGCACCAGCAGTTGATAAGAGGTCCTACTTTCTCATCATGAAAGGGTAGTGTACAAGGAAGTGATGTTTTCGGGGTAAGATCTCGAGCTGGAACAGCTTCTTGAACAAAGTGTGGTGATCCTCTAAGTGGTATCTAAGGTGGCCAATCATGGATTCTGTAACTTCTCTGGCAAAGGCAATGTCCATTACCCTTCTTAGCAAGATAAGCAATTCCCAGTACTGATTGCCTCTGGGAATTTGATCGCCAATAATGAGGGGCAGGTATCTTATGAAGCACCACATCTGCGATGCAGAGTTCTTAAAGGAACTGTCTTCATTAAGCAAAGTACTTGCAGAGATCAGAGACGGCTTGTTCTTCATATCAACAAAGCCGTATGAGAAAGAACTCAACCTCTGATTCAAAAGATCAAGCGCTGAACAATTTCTCTTCATGTATCAGATGTCTAAGAACTAATTTGCACTCAAGTTTACCAACACCCTCAAGAATATCATGCATCACATCAGGACAAAAGTTTTGTGTGACATGAAAGTATCGTGAATTGTTTAGAACACATGCACTTTTCACTCCATGGTTAGATACTGAGTGTTGATCAAGCATAACAGACTGCACATGAAGGTCATGATCTGCTCGAGTTCTTTTTTGACACTGGTCATCATGAAAGAGTACCTGCATTTCATGTCTTGGTGTCATACAGGTTCTGCATGGGTAGTTTCCTCGAAAGCTTTCCACAAAACCACACAAACTGTTTGCACCTAGGTTGTCTGCGGGGTGTTTGAACTAAGTTCCTCTGATTTTCACAACATTTCCATTCTTAACGTGATCTCTGCTCCATCGTCAGATTCCAGTTGCGCCAACTCCTCCATGAATGGTTCCAGTATAGGTCGAAATCCATACTTGTCACGATCCAGACTATGGAACAGGCCAAGCAAATGGATAAATGGCAGAGTAGCATTCAGTCTAGAAGGTACGTTTTGCAAAGTGTAATAGAGTGCTCCCAGCTTATGAATGCCTCGCTTGGATCCAATGGGATTAGTCACCTCAAAATCATCATAGTACAATGCAATTTGCAAAGCATGTGGACATTCTGAAAACAAGGGATGAGTCCTAAAATGTGTACCATCACAAAAGTGTCTCCTTATACCATCAGTTGACGGGGACATATAGTGTATCTCAGCTACGACATCTGGATTACTTAACACAACTCCAAGTGTTTCCTTCAGGGATATATATTGAAATGTGTCTTGCACAAGAACTTGTCTGGCAACACCAGTTGATTTATCCACTCGAACATCAAAACGATTTCCAAGAACAATAGTCTGTGGTTTAATTAATCCAAGTTCCTGTTGAAAATATTGCTCTTGTTCATATCGCGAACATAATGAAGGAAATGGGTTCTGAGCTTCCTTAAATGAATCGAGCAGTTCCTTACAACCAGCTGAATTTTCATCAATGTTTTTTGTTAGTAAAAAATGTCTAGTTTTTTGCTCTAAATCCGTCACTATATCAGAAATGAACGATGCTGACTGTTCCACAACCCTTTGAACAGTTGTGTACGTTACATTAGACTGAGAGAGTAAGCAGTGATGAAAAGTGCTGCCCTTTTCTGCAGATGTAAACTATCAATTATTCCATTGTTCTCATCATTTCTTTCCACTGTGATGTCTTCATGGTCATAAACTGCTGCTGGATGTACAGGGTCATCAAGGTCTTGCTCATCATCGATATCACTATTTTCACGATTGCCAACATTAACAGTTTGCTGAATGCAAGGCTCATAGTCGTGTGACCTAAGTAAGTGTTTTCTAAGCGAGTTAAAAGTATGGAAAGTTTGGGGACATCCCCCCTGACCACACTGTACAATCAATCCAGGTCCGTCAAACAATGCATGGGCAACATGCAGATGTGAAAACAACTTTGAATGTCCATGAAAAATTAAATGACACGTATACAAAGCACTTCAGTTCCATTACCCATCATAATAATTATCACAATCCACAGAAATACAGTATGCCATTGGATGTCCATATATGCATGCAGAAAATAAAAAGGAAGAAATGCATGTGACTTTCCACTTTGAACTCACCTTGTTCAGTCGAGAGGACAAGAGTACAAATTCCTTGTATCTAAGAAATAAAGGATCTCTCAGAAATTCAAAGTCAGAGGTTTTCGCACTTTTTGCAGATACTGCTGACCTAGTCTTCTCATCTGTTTGTGTAACAGAAGCGTCAGTCCGAGAATAAAATCCAGCTGAGCTCATATCACTGCATGTGACAGAACTTGTGCTTTGATTGTCATCATCACAACTTCTATTTACAAAAGGTGGTAGGGAACTGTTAGATGCAGAATCACTGTCCTCTTCAAATTCCAACTGTTCGCTTTGTGACAAGCAATTTTCAGAAAAGTCACTTTCTTGAGGATCCCTTATTGGGTAATCAGTCAATTGAGCACTGCCTTGTTTGCTAGCTTCACAAATAACGTTTGTTAATAGTGGGAGGGGATCATTAGATGATGCATCACTGTCATCTTTGATATGCAGTACATTTCTTAACAAGCTTTTTTGCTTTAAGTCCTGTCCTTGAAGCTGAAGTTTGGAGTATTGCGACTCAGACTGCCCTCTTCTAAAATATCTATCACATTGGCGTTGCCTCTTCTTCCTTCTCTGCATATAGTGACGGCCTGCAGCTCTGCTATGTCGCCCCATACATTACATCACCTCACTGACATGAAATTGAAATGTTAAATCAATTAGCAAATATGATTCATTACTAAATAAATTAAGGCAAATGCCAATTAAAGACATTGGCCCATATTCTGAACACAGGTTTTACTGTGGTCTAAATCTGTGGTTTAACTATGTGAAGCCAAAGGTGGCTTAAATCTCTAACAATGTTCAGTTTATCAGCACATTTGGCACTCAAACCATTAAAAACTGTCTGGCAATGAAAACTTTAATAGTTTTCTTCACTATTAGTTGTGGGCTTGTGGCCATTTTGGCTACCAATAATTTTAGCACAGACTTAGACCATGGCTTAAGTTAAACCAGAGTTCAGAATACGGGCCATTGGCTAACAATTATATGACTTTTAAAATTCTGAGTTGCAAGGTCCCAATTGCTATCTGTGTCTGTGATATCTTGTAAAATGAAGTCTAGAAAAAATTGCACCTGAAAAACGTTATTCAGTGCTCGAAGAAAGTGAAAATAAACAAATGACAAACAGTATTGTTCAACAAGCCATAGAAATTGATGGCAATTTTATGGTGGAGGGAGGGGGAGGGCACAACGTGCCCCCATTGTGCATTTTAGGGTTAAATTTCACTCAGAAAACGGCTAAAACCTATATTTTTAAAAAGATACTTTATCATTATGACTTCGAGTATCAAGAGTAGATTTTTCATATTCATACATGTATGTTCTCTAGTTTTTCTCCTGCATCATTTATTTTAAAAAGTTGTTAGGCAATACAATGCTCTATCACACAAACACACATAATTCCAAAAGGCATGCCTTAGCTTAGGCTTAAAATTATTTCAAAACGCACATGAAAACATATTGACTACACTGTAAAAAAAATGAATGTAATTTTACAGAATCTGATGGCAGCAGAGTCGCCAGGCAATTTTGTAAAAATACAGATTGGTGTTATTTTTCTTTTGCAAGCACTTCTTGCATTTAAGGATTTTAAAAATGTTGCACATTTGACTATTTGACTATAGTATCTAAATACCAATATTGTATTTATTCAATTTAGAAGGTATCAGTACAAAGCTGGCAATGAATTAATACTCATTTTTTAAATTTCCCAGCACTTTTCAAAACTTTGAAATAAAAGCGACTTGAAAGAAGAAAATAACAGCAGTCTGTATTAATACATCACTGTTCTGGCGACTCTGCTGCCATCAAATTGCTGTAAATTAACATTTATCTTTTACAGTGTAACACGGGCGTATGTGGAAAGGCAGCCGATTACTACACACATGCGGGGGTCCAGCCATTGTCACAAACATGTGACTGAGCAACACCTTGTTCCATACTACATTTACAATAGTCAATACCGTTCGACATTACAATGGGTGAATTCAAGTTCTGTGTTGGTGTTGGTGTTGAGAGCGTGAATTGGGCTGCTGATTCTAGCCCCAACACTGAATTCGGGTCTATAAAAATAATACCAATCACATTATTGATAGCTCAACACCTAGTGAAGTTAGTCCCAGCACCAGCTTTTTTGCCTTTATTTCAGCCTTCACTTCAGGGTGGAGCTAATTTTTCCCCAACATGAACACCAGCTGCCAACAACGAACTTTAATTCACCCAATATCACTCGACAATACAATGCCTTGCCCTCAGACTTTAATCCCTCTAGATCTAGATGCAAGCCTCTCTCCTCAACAAGTCAAAGGCTACACTGTGTAGGCTACACAGTCTGAAGTTGCTCAATTCAAGCTATGCATTGTGTGGGTAGAATCCTAGGCTAGCCTACTGTAGGCCAGGGCTAGGCCACTTACACGCAAGCCAGGTTATCATCAGATAACCTTGCACTCACTTAGGCCTGCTACAGTGCAAATTGCTGGCAGTAGGAAAGTAGCATTCTCTATTATGATTTCCAATATAGAGGAACAAGACCAGTGATCAGAAAAATATTTTTTAAAATCATTTGATCAAGATATTTTAGATCCAACTGAAGGAATGGAATGAAAAATATATTCTATCATCCTATGTGTAAAAGACAAATATTTTCCAAGGATTTGTTGATTATTATAGTGAAATCTATCTCCAACTATAGAGGGCTGCATGTCACATAAATTTGCACAACTCAGCATACCAATGACTCCCTGAGTGGGGCTAGGCTATGTATGGTCCTAAACTAAGCTTAAAGGTACAGTAGTGGGAAAAGTGGCGCTTTGAATATTTAACTACTTTGTTAGGGGGAACGAAAATTACTACATGAACTGATGTAGAATGACTCATTTCGAACATAGTTGACGTTTTCTTGAAAAATATTTGTTTAGATCTAGAAATGGCTGAAATATCAACGAAAGATACGTCAAGTTCTCAGCGCGGGCCTGCGTTGAAAATTCACACATGTGTAAACAGTGTGTGCGAACCGCTATGTGCCGTTGAACCGAGCGCGTCTTAACTACGCCATCCCCATATATGCGCGTCAATTATTGTGCAGTTTTTACAAGGAAAACAAGAGATGTCAAACGTCTAACTTGGAAAAATACCATTAAAATTACATTTTCGAAGCTGTATTTTATCTATAAAAAAACTACACGAATCCGGGGTAATTGACATCTGGAGAATCGATTGAAGTTCTATTTGATTTCAAATTTAACTTATTTTCATCTAAATTTTCAAATTATTTTCATTGTCAATTTGAAAGGTCGGTATTAAGACACCATCTTTTATTTCAAGAAATATGCAAGGGTTTTCTGTTCTGACGGCCATTCCAAATTGGCGTAGGCCTACATTCGTAACTTTAATGTATTAAAGTGGACCATATGGAGCAGTATTTTCCCTAAAAGTATAAGTCAGTAACATTTGAAGAAATTTTTATAGAGAACTTTTTCTGTAGTAGGACGGGAAACTGTTAAGAGGTCGGTATTTAGGGACAGGCATCATATAAGGTGACGGTTGATATACGATCATTTGAATTATTTAGCTGAAAATCACCGGAAATCGTGAAGAGAATACCAGATTATCTCACTCATGTATTTTTGTATGCAAACCGAACAATATCAGACTAGTCACTAGGCCTAGGTCTATATTTGAGCAGTTTCATGCCAACTTTCATTTTGCTACCACTACTGTCCATTACCTTTAAGGCCAAAGCTACGCACCATACAAATCACAATTCACATAGATCTAGAACACTCTAGCCTATGTTACAGTTAGACCTGCAATGCAACGTGTTCAAATCAGTCAAATACACACGCGATACACACTGCACATTACTTCGCATGTAGATCTAGACCTACCCTACAGACGGTAGGCTACGTTACATGGACCCCTTCTTCATTTTTCGGAACAAATCATCGGCATTGATATCGACCTGAAAATGTGCCATTAGGCATTCACCCGTCATAATTTTCTCCACAAATCAACTTTAGAATATGTTGAATCAGGATAAGGAAATGAAATTTGCAGAAACCAATGATTTTTGTGACTTTTTAGCTGCTGAATACAATTCAGTGCGTAGCTTTAGGGGAGCTTGAAGGTCCCCACATTATACAGCACACATTATTGGCAATAGACGCAGGCGAGTCAAAGCAAAGATCTTCTTCACAATTAGCAAGGTCCAGGGTATTCTACGCAACTCCACTTGAAAAATGAAAGAAGAAGAAGAAAAAAAATAGCTTGATTCAGCTCATAATGTGTTAAACTGTGGAAATATACTACTTAGAGATCAACTTACCTTCTAAAAAACAGGATTTTGGGGGATAATTTCGGTCCAGCACTAGAGTGTCGTGATGAGATAGTGACGAGGTTTTCGCGGCGATCTTGTTCACGTGATCAGTATGGACCAATGGAAAAGCGCCTCTGACTCAACCTTTTGTAAAATGCTAGACGCTCTTCATGACGTCATCATACGTATGACTTTTAGCCAATGGCAATGCGATATTTATTTCAGCATTTTCGGAATTGTTAGAACAGCGAGATAGGTATAACCTTTTTTGGTTTGCGGATCATGTTGTATTGTAAAACTCACCCTTTTCGCAACATGATAAATGGTGAAATATCACACTTGTCTAATTTTTTTTTAAACTTTTTTTTTCTTTTCTTTTCTTTTGTTTCTTTTTTTTTTTTTTTACCAAGCCCTTCTCGAATGATTGTATCTTTTGCTCGTAACTACATGTATTTCATATTTAATACTTAAAACGTCTGTGGACTAATTCTCAAAACTGAAAGATATCCTGCGCTATTCTTTGTTCAGTTATCACATTTTATTGCCAATAGTGTAAACAAGCTTGTCTAAAGTATTTTAATAATAATGGTCATGAAAACTCATGATAATGGTTTATGTATTCAAAATATGCATTTAATCCAGGAACCTGAAAAGTACAATATTTTTACAAAAATTTGTATGAGTGAAAATAATTTAAAGCAATTTAAATCATATTAACAATTGCAATTGTAAATAGATTACAACCTAGATAATAATGTCAACAATACCACTGATGTGTTGTAGTATTAAGTTGGTAAAGACCACTATTGTGAGAAATAGAAATGAGAGAATAATGGTGCGTAGCTGTTATTCATATTACTTGTAATACATACATTATACACTAAACATCAAGGCATAATATCATAATCATATCAGGAAGAGTTTCAAAGGGCAATTCACATTATGATGTAAGTCAACTTGTCCCCATAACAAGAGGGAAAAGAGAGATTGTTTTGTGAGAATGGTGATGGGAGGGGGGCAAGTATTATAGAAAAGAATGAATGTAGTGAAGATATACCCAATTATGCCATTTGGAATCTACTTGACATGTACCTTAATACGTGTATCCATTTCAAAGTGTGAATGTAAATAACTGTAATAAGCTACCGAAATCCTTGCATCTGATTGGCTGAGAGCAGATTTGTCATAGAAATGTGGCAGTTGTCACTGATAACAAATTTTATAACACGGGGCCCCTGATATGCATTTTCTTTCACATGCCAGAGGCAAAGGTTGTATTTACTATCAAAATAATCATGCTGAGATTGCTTTCTGTATAAAGCTATTTTTCGTTATACTAAAATACCACAATATGAAATATTGTGCTATGGTTCATCCTCTGAATTTTGAAATGCAACTGTACTAACATTGGGCCCTCTGGCATGGAAAGTTGCGTTTAAATACAACTCGGAACAAAGGGGAATCACAAATACTCAATCTTGATTGGTTGAAAATATAATTACATTTTTTTTTGGGGGGGGAGATGGTTTTAGTTGTGTTAAAAATCATTCCTTTTTCACGAAAGAGGTAACTGTTATGTCTGTTTTATATCCCATTCGTTTTCACAATATGTGTGAGAAATATTACTTTCCATGCCAGATAGAGCCTTCATCATGTTTATTGACTGATTGGTTGATTCCGCTTTCCCCGTGTTGTAGTATGTCTTTATAATCATTTCTTTTTCAAAATTAGCCGAATACGTTGGGGTTTTTTAGGTGGTCTGTCATTTATGACAGATCACCTCTTAATTTCGCTGGAATTTTCTTAATTATTCTCTTTATTTGTGCCCAATGTTTTGTGCAGTCGAGATCTCAGAACTGGCTGAATCATTTTTCGTCATTTATTCAGGAATCATCAGTCGTTACGAGATCTCGGATTTTTAGTCATTTTCAAGTTCATCTGGTCATCGTGACGTCATCCAGGCGCCATTTTGTAAAAATCATGTTTTGATCATATCTTCATAACGGAATGTCATTTCTTATTCATATTTGGCATGATGAATATTCATATCAATTTGAACAAATTCGTCTTTTTAGACGCGCGCGTACGCGTTTTAAGCATTTCAAAAATTTCCGCGCGTAAGCGCCCGCGCGTGCGCAACTCGTAGATAAGTTAAAACGCCGTTTTTTCACTTGATTTGCAATTCTGAGACATTTCTTGACCATTTCCATCAATTTACAATCGATTTCAACTGACCATAAGGCCGCACGCGCGCGTGAAAGTTCAAAATCCGTTCGCACGTCTATGGGGCAAATAACGTAAAAACATGATTAAAAGATATATTTATTAGGTCCACTACATCTTCGTCTTTAACAATTGTTACAAAACATCTTTATTAGGTCCTCTTCGTCTTCGACTTTAATAAACGTTCACAAAACGTTTTTATTAGGTCTGCTACGTCTTCATCTTTAACAAACGTTCACCAACGTTTTCAGAACGTTCCCAAAACGTTTACAAAACGTTTTTATTAGATCCGCTATGTCTTCGTCTTTAATAAACGTTCACAAAGCGTTTTCAGAACGTTCACTAAACGTTTTTTTAGTCTGCTAAGTTTTCGTCTTTAATAAACGTTCTCAAAACATTTTCAGAACGTTCACAAAACGTTTACAAAACATTTGTATTAGGTCTGTTACGTCTTCGTCTTTAGTAAACGTTCACAAAATGTTTTCACAACGTTTACAAAACGTCTTCAGAACGTTCACAAAACATTTTTATTAGGTCTGCTACGTCTTTTTCTGTAATAAATGGTAACAAAACGTTTTCAGAACGTTCATAAAACGCTTACAAAACGTTTTTATTAAGTCCGCTTCATCTTCGTTTCTAATAAATGTTCACAAAATGTTTTCAGAAAGTTCACAAAACGTTTTCATAACGTTCACAAAACGTTTTTGTTACGTCCGCTACGTTTTAGTCTTTAAAAACCGTTCGCAAAACATTTTCAGAAGGTTTTATAAATCGTTTAAAAACATTTTTATTAGGTCCGCTACGTCTTTGTCTTTAATAAACGTTCACAAAACGTTTTTATCAGGGCTGTTTCCTCTTCGTAATTTTCTCTGAATGGGGATTTTAATTGGGAATGACTATAATCCTCTTGATGACCATGATAATGAGATAGTAATGCTGTTGACTGTAATACAAACCCTGATGATGAAAATGATGAATAAAAGGCCAACTGTGATATCCTTTTATAATCATAGATATCATTTCCATATCAAAAAGACGACAGACCACCTAATTCGCCTGATCGAATGACGAATTTAATCTCGTCTTTTTTCTATATCACTCCCAGATGATACACGATCTCCTAGAAATGATTCGACGATATTTTGAAAGTCTGCCAGAGCTCTGAAATTAACACATTAGGAATAAAGCTTGGCTTTGACCCGGAAGATATTCATGGGTATATCGCAACAAATCATAAAACACAAACCGTAACGTGGGACGGAACACTTTAAATCCTCCGGGATTGGAGGAAGGGTCAAAAGGAATCTACAGAGCGATCAGCTTTGAAAACTGCTTTAGAGCAAACTGGGCAAATTCGCCTTGCAGATGATCTATTTTATTAGAGCGCCAAAAGTCTGTCCCCCCCCCAAAAAAAAATGCCTTCTTCAAAGACACGCAAATCGATGCGCTTTCTCGAGGTGTACCTATTCCAAAGCAGAATGACGTGTATGAATTGTCACGAATGATATTTAGTTTCGCACTCAATAAAATACCATCATGCAGGCGCGGTTCAAGAGCAATAACTTGGGGGGGGGGAGGGGCTATCGGGGGCTTGGAGGATTAAATATGGAATTAAAATTGCATCTATATCGTCCAAAAATTGTGTGTGTGTGTGTGTGTGTGTGTGGGGAGGGGGGCTTCTTGAGCAATTTTAGGGTCGGCTTGAGCCCCAAAGCCCCCCCCCCCCCCCCCCCCGTAAAACCGCGCCTGTCATTATATTCATTTAAATGATTCGAGCTATGACATTGGGTTACGTTTTTCGAAACCGTCATAAGTCTAATCCAACTGAACGCATGTTAATGCTACCACACACGTTTCAATTGGATGTCAGAAGTTAGACTTATAACCATCATGACGGTTTCGAGAAAAGGCCCCCTGGCTCATTCCTAATTCCGAAAATAAAATACTGCACGCAAACTGTTGTCCGACTCCGACTAGGGCATACCCGATTGTGCCCCACCCTTACCAGTTTGGGGACTCCTGTGGAAGGCTCGAGAAAATGATCTAATTAAGTTACGGAGGAACCATAACGAGAAACAGAAAATTTATCATCCACCTTCATTGTTTTGTTTTAATCATTTTTTCTAATTTCAACGTTTAGTTGTTTTACAAAAGTGCAGTTAATTTATTCCAGCCACAACACTTCCATATGCATTGATAGTTCCACCTCCTAATCCTATAGGTATGTAAATGTATTTTTACACTATATTTTAAGAATCTTCCTAATCGTTTTGTTTTGGTGTTGTTGTTTTTTTGTGTTAGTTTCATAGTATCAATAATTCATGAACCGAAAACCGATTAACTGATTCTGTCATTTATGTCAATATACATTATCTTGTTGATTTGATGTATGTTTCATGATTAACTGCAGAATGGTAACTTTATACTTACGTGTAGATTATCTTATACTTAAACGAAATTCTGCAATTTGGCCAGATGGCTGGAAATGAATTTTCCAATAAACCTTTACTACTTAAGTTTTAGCATACTAAGACCTTTGCGCTTTATTTCATTACACTGTGATCCAAATTTAACAAAGTTAATGGTGTGTCTACAAACAAACATTAGCTGTGTTTATACTTATCTGTGATATTTTGATGTGAACGTCCGGTGCATGGGCACAATAATGATTTTAAGAAAATAATAATGAATGCACTTACCTGATTTTCTTCTAACCTGGAATTTTACTGACTTCAAGTAAAAAACTCCAGAACCCGGTTACATAAAATTTGTTATCAATAACAAGTTGCAATAACAGTTATAAGATATTGAAATCCTTGCATTTGATTTGCTGAGAGCAAATTTGTCATAGAAATGTGGCAATTGTTACTGATTACAAGTTTTATTAAAGGGAGCCCTGATAAGAGATATGCTGTACTGTAGATTGTGCAATATAAATGCACTTTGATGTTTTGTATACTATTTTTATTTTATTATGCCTATTTTCTCTGCTGATTTTTGGAAAATCTTGCCATTACTCGCATGAGATCATGAGCTCGTTTAGTAAAAAGGGGAATTTATGAGATAGGGAAGGGGGCAATTATCAGACGTCTATTGTATTTTAAAAAAAAACACTGTCAGAAGAGGAAAGGCTGTTTTCCAGAAGAGGAAATGGCTTACATTCGAAAGGAAATTGTTATTTTTGTAGCAAAAAGGAATATTAACCAGGGAGAGCTTGAAACTTTTCACAATAAGAAAGGGGACACTTTTCGGGCACCTTGAAAAGTGAGGCATTGTACCCACAGCCTTCTTTACCCCTACCCTGTGTGTGCACCTGGGGGTGGGTGTGTTTGTGTGTACATTCGAAGAGTTTGATTGCCCGGTTAATGCCATTTTACACCTCATTCATGATATATTAAGGAATACATTTGAAATTGATGGTCTAAAGTATCATTTTCTTTTTAAATGTTCATATTTTAGCAACTTTAAATGAAAATATTTCAGTTGATGAATGGCTTTTGAAACCAAACTCTTCATGTACACTGAAAAAAGGGTTGGTTTGAATATGAACCACGTCCAAACAACTGTTGGTTAAAAGAAAATACCATATGTTTTGTTTTAACCGACATCTGGCAGGTTCATATTGTAGCCAACCTGAAGATTTCCCACCAAATTCTCTATGAGTATATACAGGTTTATAGTATGTTTCTTAAAAAAAGGAAACCCATAATCCGTCACATTACTTGAGATATGACTGTATGATAACAACCTGGCTTTAAAAATCCCCTGAAGAAATCAAACATTGTGTTGTGGCACCGAGTCACGATAGCAAAGCTAAGAAGGCAAAAATAAATAGAGAAATAGCAAGGGTCATCACTGTGTCAGTTATCTTTATTACCTTTACGTACAAAAAAGTTAAGTTTCTGAAAAAGTCAAAACATCAGATTAATTTTGCTAATAACCTTTGTTATACATATTGTGAACCAATGAAGCTCCAGACTTAAGGTTTTCAGTATACGTCTGTTTATGAATGATATACATTGGTAGAAATATAAATGACTAAGCTATCCATTATCTAACAGGTGTATAATAATCATAATACAAATCATCATTCCAAACATAACTGGATGAATCCTCGACCACGCACGGTCGAAATTTATGCCTCCGCCATTGCCAGATCGGAAATGGAACATTTATGTTGATCTTTTTATTTTCATGTATAAAATGACATCTTTGACATCTGTGACCCCCAAATCTAATGAGACTATTATGAGACTTCCATATGCATACATGGGCCAAGTTTGGAGATGAACCGTCACAGAGCTAAGTTATCGCAAGAACAAGCAATTTTCATGTATATAATGACCTCTATGACCTTTGACCTTGAGACCCCAAAATCTAATCAGATCATTGTCCGTCCATTATGCATGCATGAATCAAGTTTGAAGTTGATCCATCAAATGGCTGAGTTATCGTGAGAACGAACTATTTCTATGTACATAATGACCTCTATGAACTTTGACCTTTGACTTTGAGACCCTGAAATCTAATCAGATCACTGTCCCTCCCATATGCATACATGTGCTAAATTTGAGGTTGATCGGTCAAATGGTTCTTGATTTATGGTGAAAACGAAGCATTTCTATGTACATAATGACCTCTATGACCTTTGACCTTTGACCTTGTGACCCAGAAATCTAATGAGATCAATGTCCCTTCTATGTGCATACATGAGCCAAGTATGAAGCCAATCTGTCAAATGGTTCTTAATCTCGAGAACGAGCTTTTTTTAGGTTTATCACCTCTTTGACCTTGACCTTTGACCTTGAGACTCCAAAATCTAATCAGATCATTTTCCCTCCCATATGTATACACGAGCCAAATTTGAAGTTGATTCGTCGAACGGTTCTTAAGTTATCGCGAGAACGAAAACGGGACGGCCGGGCGGACGGGCGGACGGACGGACGACCCGAAAACAT